>JANRGW010017132.1:13976-31289 GCA_024733675.1 Psilopsiagon aymara | reverse complement strand
CGCACTCCCCACCCCCCCGTTAGATCTCAGGAAACTTCATTGGGTGGGAAAACCCTTTCCATTTTCTTGTTCTTTTTGCTCAGCACCTGAATCGTGGCAGCAAATTTGGCAACTGTGGCCAGTCAGTGTTTATCAGACAAACTAAAGAGCACGAATTTGTGCTGTGGGGGTGACACCCTCCTTACATGACTTGGATGCTTGAAATGGCAATTAAAAAAAAAAAAAAATTCAGTTTAACTGCCCTTCCAAAGCAGGTAGGTTTTGTCATTTGAGTTTACTATACCAAGAAACCCATCAGCAATGAATAACTGTTGAGCTAGAAATTAATGTGGTCAGGATTCATTCTAGAACACCTGGTCATTCCACCAGAACTGTTCTATGGAGAGTTCTGGCCACATTCATTAAAACCAAACAGAATGTCAGGTCTACATGTCAAGTCTACAGAGGAAGGCTGAAGTTCAGAGCCACTATGAACAGCTTTGTATGGATGTGGTTCCTAACCTTTTCAGTCTTGCCCTGATCCAAAAACTGTGAGGTAGAGAAGACCATGTCTTACCCTTTAGTTCTACTTAGTTGTGTATTTTGCAGCATGTTTAGAAAAAATCCTGTGCCACCACGCTAGGCACATCCACCCTTTGCTCATGTTTTCAGTGTGACTCAACCAGGCTGGTGATTGCGCTAGTGCTAGTTAGTGACAGCTGGAGATCTTCCTTCTAGCAAAAGTTCTGGTTATATACTTACAGCCCTGTTCACAGTATTCATTTTTAACAGTTAAATATTTCTAGCCCTTGGTTGTAAAACAAAGGATAAGAAAATCACTTTGTGTCCTTAACTGCATCAGAACCAGGGGAAAAAAAAGTAACATCATTCTTCCATCACTTAAGAATAAACTAAAAAATGTATTTTTAAAAAAAAACAGTAGTTGCAATTTTAGGTGTCTCCAGCCTTTCTCGAGACTTCTCAAATTTCTAGCTAGCTGTTTTTATTGAATTAAAATATTTTCTAGCATCATTTGATGAAAATGCTCTCTTTTCATTTTGAAACTGCTCTGGCCACTCAAGTAAAGCCAGCCATGCTTAACAGTGCTGTATCGAGAAGGGGCAGCTGCACGGACTGTGATATATTGGCATATTTCTCTTAAAGCGATTTTTAAGAGATTTACAATGTTTGAGGATCTGGCTCTGGTCATGGATTTGTGAGAACATTTCCGTAACTGTAGGACTAGAGAGGAAAAAACAGGATGTAGCAGCTGACAAGAACATACATTTTATGTTACCGATATACTCCTGATTTTTAAATGAATTAATAATAATAGAATATATAGCTGCATACACACTCTGTAGTTTTAGTGTGGCTTTTTCCCTTTACAGAAAGTCAGATCTGAGCTTTTTCATTCAGTCGTAATCCCTTTGAGTATCTTCTCTCTCAGGAAGACCAGTCTTATGTGCGCTCAAAAATACTGAAGCACAAACTATACTGTATTCTAAATATGGGAGGCACAAGGCCAAACTTTTTATCACTTAAATTGCATTAAAGTACCTGATGTAGTGCACATGCACAGTGTGGAATGATTCAGACCCTCTATCACCAGCTATATTAGGCATCTAACTTTAATGCTCCAAATTGCAACATTAGGCATCTCCTTTTTCCACGGACTGCACTGAAAATTTGAGAATCTAAGTCTGATCTGTTTAATTAAATTAAAGCCAGATGGTTGCAGCTGACTAATGTGCATGAAATGCTCCTCATTATTAGAAATTACTTAGCTGTGTGTATCACCTGACAAAATTAGTTACAGGACATGACTGGTTAAAATTACTTGAGCTAAAATATGCATGTGAGGATTAAATATGACCTGTCTTCTTGAGCTCAATGCAGATAGCAGTGCATTAAGGGAGAAGTGAAAACCCAAACAACCCAACTTAAAAGCAACTTAAAGCTTTGATTTTAAAATGTGATCAGAATTTCTTATGCAATTGCTGTTTCTTGCACCTGCTGCTATAAGAAAAAAGAAGCCTCCTTCAGTTACTATAAAACTTGCAACAAAACCGTATCAATTGGCATCACCCATTCCAGCTGGAGTTGTTGTTTTTAACTTCATAGAATTGTTGAAGAGCGCCTAAAAGCCTTTTTGAAAGACCTTAACCCAAATTTTGAAATACAAGTGATTTAATGAGGAATTCAGAACATTCAGAACCTCACAAAACTGACCTGTCCTTCAAGGAGCTGACAGAGGTTGTGTGGGCCTTACTTTACAAAGCTACATTTTTACATGAGAGTTTCAAGGGCATATTTTGAGTACCTCAGAAACCTCTTATATCACTGTTGCAATTTGGCTTATGCTGTGAAAGGAACCTGTTGAAACACAATTCTTTGTGGGAGTGGGTTTACAGCAACTTCTTTTATTTATTTATTTTCCCACAAGGATTTGTGTCTTTCCAGGTATTTCGAGACAATCTCGAATTTTACAGAAACTTAGTGACAAGCCTTAATATTAATGCCTGTATTATGACCATCAGGAAGTTCAGAGGCTTGGCTCTTTATAAAAGGAGTGAGGCAGACACTCAGGTGCTACTAACTGTGGTACTGCTGCAATCATTCAGCTCTAACAGAAAACACTGAGTCCAGGAGATGCTTTTGGAGTCCGGATTCAGATCTGGGTATAAGATCAATGCAGCACATGGGGACAATTGATTCTGTAACTTTGCTTAGTGTTCAAGCTTCTAAATAAACTTTAAAATACAGTAACTTATAGGGTCACACTGTGATGAGTTATTGTGAAAGGCAAAAAAGAAATAAAAAAAAGTGTTGTCGCTACAGGTTCTAGTATATCATTTTGGCCACCCTCAAACTGTGCCCGGGAAGTTACCATCGATAATAAGGCACATGACCTGAACATCTCATTTATAGGAAGTCAGGACTTAAATGTCTGTTAAGAAAAATACTTGCACAGCCTGACTCAAGTTATAGCTACCACTAGGTAGTTTTGAAAACAATAAACCCAACAGAAAAGCATTCATCCTACACTTCATCACAGAGGGAGGGAGAATGTAATTTTAATTTTTGTCCTGAATGGAAGAGACATGAACGTAGGTTAAAGCTCTAAAGTGTTGTCTGATGCATAAGTTTCATTATTTGTGAACAGAAGAAGGGATTCCAACTGAAATGGATTGGTTAGTAAATGCATAAATAAGGCAATACCCAGAAAAGCAAGAACAGAGAGGACTCACTGTCTTTTAGGCTGCTTTTCCGAAACCTTTCCAGGTCCACGTTGGGGGGTCTGCTGGGCTTCTGCGGGGGCTGGCCCAGCTTGAACAGCGGAGGCAAGGGTTTCTGCTTGGGTTTTCCTGAGCTCCTGTCCCCATCCTCTTTCTCTTGTGATCCACCTGATAGTCTTCCTTCAGCAAACACTGTGCTTGTCTTACGGAACTTTGAAGGAGAACCTGACTCTTCCTGGGTGATTTTGTTGAGAAAGATGTTCTTGGCAGCACTCATTCCTTTTTCTTCAGTCTTTTCCTCTATATTTTTGAGGGTTCCTTCAGATGAACCAGAACAGCGATCAGTAGGCTTCAGAGCTATGCTAGAAAAATGACTGCCTGCAGCTCCTGCAGAACAGTTACTATTTTCATCCATTTCCTTTGTCGCTTTAAAAGAGTGTATATTTTGCCTAGGACCTGATAGTCCTTTTTGCAGAAAAATATTTTTATTAGCAGTGTCTTCATTGTGGGAGATGTCATGGTTTAGAGAAGGTTTCTGTGCAAGAGGTGGTTTAGAAAAAGAAGACTTGGGCTCATTTTCTTGTGTTGCAGACAAGAACTTTTCCTTAACTCCAGTTACTTTTGAAGATTCTGGTTTTGCCTCACTCTCCTGTGTCGCAAAATTTGGATTTGGTTTTGTTCCCAGAGCACTTTTTTGTTTCTCATGAGGAGCAGAGTTAAGGAACCTGTTCTGTGCAAGTTTTGGATACAGAGGCACTGGGTCTTCCTTTGCTAAGTCACTGGTTTTGGTGGTGAGTTTAGTGCATCCAGCTTTTTCATAATTTTCTCTGTTAGTTGCCTGAAGCTGAACTCCAAACCTTTGTGCCACTGCTTTCAAATATGGGGGCTTTGGATCCTTCTCTGTTTTCTCATCACTTGAAGGCTTGACTGCCAGAGGAGGCTTAGGATGAACAGGTTTGTGAAAAGTACTGGGTACTGAAGAAGAAGTTGCATTTCCTTGGCTTGCAAATTTCTCAAATGCTGCTTTCCTTGTCTGTAATCCTGTATGGATAGGCTGTCCAGAGGCTTTGAAAGGGTGGCTGTTACCAGAAACATCCTCTGTGGGGTTGCTGCCCGTGTTAAATTTTGCCATGAGTGACTTCACATCTACCCTGACATCCTACGAGCATAAAGAAGACAAAAAGAAAGAGCAGTAATGAGAAAGTTGTTGTTGCAATGTTCACACATACTGTACTTTGAAGAGTTTCCTGGTCTGAGGCTTGTAGTACTGCTGATTGGCTGTACAGATACTGTATCACATCTTCCTGTACGGTTAGAGAAGCTTTGTATTTTATTATATCCTTGCTGTGGCTATACAATCTTTTGAAATTTTCAGTGCGGGTACTGCCCTTAGAGAATGGTCATGCAGCTCCTTTTGGGAATACCAAAAATTCTCTTTATTTCTAGAATTAGGAACTGAACGCTTAATAAAACCAAGAAAATACTACTTTAAAATTGATGCAACCTTAACAATATGAGTGTCCTATGAGAAGCATAGACTATACTAGAACTTGGATTACCAGACTAGTGTTATTCCTGTAAAATCCTTAGAGAACTACAAGTTCCCTTCTGAAAAGAGAAATTCTTCTGTTTTGGGGTGTGTGTCAGTTTTTCTTTCCCTTCTCAGCAATTTTCTTCCCTGCTGCTCCGCCTTTCCTCTCTGTGTTCTTGTTTATCTTCTCCATTTTGTATCTGGGGAAAAAAACCCGGCATGTGTGGATGAAAAATTAAAATATGTGGAGTAAAATAGGAAGATACAACAGCCAAAACACCTAGAAACTGTCAAAGATACTTAACTTCTTGTAGGGGGAAAAAATAAATAAAAACAAAACAATAAACAAATCCCACGTATCTTCATTTGAAACTGTTTTGTCAGCCCTGTTGAACAACTTTCAGGACCAGTCTTTAGTATGAACTAAGAGCAAAAGCTCAATATGTTTGAATTCAGCACAACTAAAACAAGTGTAGTGAAGGACAGGGGCAATAGGGAGGCAGCTGGACTCCTGAGCTAGGTCCAACTTTGGGTTCCAGGAGCCCTCTGCAGCAAGGACTCCTTTCCCAGCCGATAGTGGAAGCAGGGGTGCAGTTACAGCACATAATGGTGGTGTGTGGAAGTTAAAATGTAAGACTAATGGCACAAAGCTGGAATGCTACAATTAGCAGGGCTCTGAACCATTTATTTGAAATTAAAGGAGTATTGCTACAAAGCACAATAAATGGGGGTCTGAAAAATATTTTAGAAAGAGGTAGAGGAATGATATACTGTCTACTCATTACAGTTCAGTAAGTATTCAGTTTTGGTTTTTTTCACTTCACTAACAAGAGCTTCTAAATTGGGGTGTTGCTCCTCTTGCCTTCTGTTTGATTTTATCACATTATATAAATTGCCAGTTATGTTGGAATAGTTTTACCTCTGACTTCTCAACTTTAAATTATCTTTCCCAGTCTTTCAGTATCACCAAGAAATTCATTCTTTCCAAACACTGTGTTTTATACTACAAAGTTGCTTACAATAAAGACAGCCAAACTAAGACACATGTGAAACTTATCCCCAGAGCACCATATTGTGATTTATTTTGCACATACAGAGAAGACAGGAAGTGCACATTTACTATAGAGATTATCAGGTGTAAGCCATCTGTTGCTATTTGATGCATACGCACTCACACGCACACTGCAGAAATGCGTATTCAATCATTCAAGATTTCTCCCATACTGCTTCACAAAGAATTGATTTCACTCTCTTAAGCAGAAAGATAAGCTAAGTGCTAAGCTAACTGCAGTACCAGAAAGAGTAACACAGTTTTTTGTCCCTGATCTCTTTTGACTTTGTGCTGCATGCTTTTGACTTTGACTTTGAAATGCATGCTTTTTTTTTAAACTTCTGCAGCAAAATATAAACCATCAGAGATACTATAACTTTACCTTAGTGTCTGAAGTCTTCAGAACTTATAAATTACAATCTGATCAGCTGCTTGGCCAAATCAGAAGCTCATTTCTTTTGAAAGTTCTAGCAATACCTTGATTCTTCCACTACCTCTTCCATTTGAAATGAAAGAAAATGTTCTGTGTCAAATTATAGCAATGTGATTGTCCTGGAAAAGCGACATTTATCGTGCAGACTTCTGGAAGCTGGAAATGTGGCTTTAAAGAAACCTGTTGTTACGAATTTGGTTTCTCAGAAGTTTTCTACATATTTGTAATAGGAAGATCAATAATATTCATACATGCTTTTGAGTGCACTGAACCATTCACGACTGCCATGTTATGACTATCAATGGATAACTTGTAATAAATTTCTTACCAGCATTGTGAACAAACTTTGCCCTGGTCATGCAGATTTACAAGCACTTCAGGAGTAAAAAGCATATGAAAGGGTTTACAATCAGCAGTGTAGCCTCTGTCTTTTACTTACTTTGCAGTAGAAAATAGTAAAGGTAACACTAAAAACCAGAAATTGAAGTCTATCTATTTCTCTTTCATGTAGTTAACCAGTTCATGCTTTCATAAGGTAAGTTATACTAGAAGCCATACTGTGGATTCTAATGTAAAACCGGACTGGCCAGGGAGATAGTAAAGGAACTGGAATAATGAGAAAATCTTTTATTTGCGGCTATGCTCACAGAATAATCTCCGCAATTTCTGTTTCCCTTCCCAGAAATGACAGCAGTTACCTATTCCATTAGCACACACAATACACTGTAAATCATGAAATGGGAACTTGAAAAGATTCTGAAGGGAGATTAAGTTCACCATACCCTTCCCCTCTAAAGTGTAAAATGCCTGTGGGACAAAGGAGTCTTGTACAAGAAGTACTTGTATTATTTTCTGAACTTTCTCTTTGTACTGCATTGGGAAATTCAGTGCAAAGTATTTTGGATTTTCAGCTTCTGATCTGAACTGGAAGCAGCACATAGGTTACACAGTAACATTTGCTTTGATATGAGATGGTTGCATTAGTCAAATGTGTTTGCTCAAATCTGGAACAATACTTAGGTTTTAGTTTCCATTCCATGGATCCATCAAGGAAATTTGTATATGCAGTACTTTCCCAGCCTCCTACTGCCTTCAACAAAGGCTCACACAGATATCAAGACACACTTGTACAGACTTCTTACACAATAGGATCTTAATCACACCTCAGTGTAAACAAGGCAATTATCCATTCTTTACAATGTGACTGCATATGCCTATGCAGTGTAATAGAACATGGAAATACAAATGTTTGAACTGTATTCTTCCTGAATTCACTGTGAATATTCCAGTCTCAACTAGCAGCTTGGAAAAAAAAAAATAAAAATAAATACAAAGTTGCTTTGTTTGGGCATAAATATGGTCTCATTATTGACTTTTCAGTCTTGGTGAAGTCAAGCACTCCAACTTCCCCTTGTGCTTGCTCTTTCTTCAAACAGCAACACTGGATCAATAAAAGGGTGTGCATGCGACCCTCAATTAAGCAAGTGAAATATGTATAACTGTTGATTGTATAAGGCATTATGTAATGCTATCTAAGTGATTCCCTGAAGAGAGACTCACACCTTCTATGTTATCCTGAGAGCATCATTTCAAACATCCTTCTATAATACCAGTAAGGCAAAACCAGTATATACTCTCGAGTACATGTAGCTGTCAAAATTAGACAAGGCAGTGTTCCAGCCTGATCACAGTGCATTCTGTAACTTTTCCATTGTGCATTCCTCTACACTTCTATTGTCCCTCTGTTGTCACTTTTTCTCATTTTTTGCCTAGTAATAAGATCAACTGCATCAAATTTCAGGAGCATGAGAGGAAAATATAGTTCATACACTCAAGGTCAGACTGAGAACAGAACTACTGAAAGCGTAGGGCTAGACCAGAACAGCCAGATGGCATCCCAGTTTGGACTCAAACTATTGTCACAGCTTATGCACAAGGCCAACCCACCTATTCATTCATGGTCATCTATTCATTCTATGCCCGGCTAAGTTCAGCACAAAGTTTAACTCTGATTTTCTGGCTTTTTTTTGGTGCCTGTCTGTGTCAAAATAAAAAAAAAAGTGGCAACTATTGGTAACTCAGGCTTCAACAGCCGAAACCTGGCAACTTCTCCACTATGAGCATCTATCCAATAAGAAAAGGCTAGCTAATATCCCTTTCTGAAAAGGGATTACATTTTTCTTTTAACATGGCTTTATATAGTGGCATACTGTCATGGTACTTAATAATTTGGGTTCTAAAAATTATTTTTCTCATATGCTAATCAACAGCTTTCAGAATAATGTAATTTTTCTAGAGTAACAGCCCAGAAATGAAGCAGACAGATCCCTCTTCATTCTGAATATAGTGTATACAGTGTCTGCCTTATGAACATCTTTGATTTGATTCTGGTTATTCCGCTAAAGGTAATGTAACATCCCCAAATCTCCAAGAAGAAAAATGTAAGTTCAAGCCACCAAAAAGTTTCTACCCTTATTTCTATAATTTCAAGATCCCTTGTGATTGTAAAGGAAATTTTGTGCAGTTTTAAGACATTGGCTACCATTCTGACTGACCAATGGAAATAAAAATATTATTCATGACCCACTACAAAGAAATTATATACAGATATCTCAATCCAGGGCATGGTATATTAAAAAATGCCCCATGCACAACCAACCAGCCACAAATAATGCAAAAGTAATTACTAGAAAATAATTGCATTTAGGTGATATCATTTCTGTTATTATTCAAAATGCAAAGAGCACTTTAAGTAAGACTGCTCTTAGTAAAATTTCAAAGAACCAGTGAAAGAGAGAAAACCATTTTGTTAACCTGGCATCTTTTTAGCTCCCTAAGTAACTTTAAGTAAAATCTACAATTAAAATCTCCAGTTACATGAGGTTATATGCAATACCTCATATAAAATCTATTTCTCCTGGAACTTTGCTTATTTATCTCTAAGTGAAACATATACAACAATTTACCTTAATTCCCAAAGCTCTCCAATACTTTGATACAGGCAGAAAAACTGGTTCCTGCAATGAGACAATCCATGGGTATCTCACTTCAGCAGCCTGGTCTGTTTGCTAAGAGGAGTTCTGCTTCTCAGCAAGGGTTTGCATAACAGTGTTGCTTGTGGGTTTCATTATGATCAACAGAGAAAACTGCTCTCCTCAGGATATTAAGCAAGAAGTGGTGGGGGAAAGGGAACTAAAATGTGTTCAGACTGTTTGGCAGAGTCCTCTAAAGCCATATTGGTGTATACAAGGTCAAGTTATTACAAAGTAATGGCTAACGATATTTGTGTGATAATTGCAGGTATAAAGACAAGAGTGGACCAACCTTGAAGTCTAATTCCCTGCTACCATTGAGAATCACTGTGTACATTCCCATTCCTCAGGTGTCTGCTAGCGTGTTTGCTTGCCCCCTCCTTTGCCAGAAGGATCTTAAGAGATTCTGCTGATAAGTCTTTTAAAGCTTTGGAGTTTTATTTAGTTTTAAACTATGATCATGAATCCTTCTGCCCTTCTGCTTGTGAGTTCATTACACAAATCAAAGACTTCGAAGGATAATGAAGGTTTGGAAAACCAATACTGAGAAAATAAGCTTCACTTGAAATTCTAAGCCTGTGTTTGTGCTAAGTTAAGATCAAACCACAAAGGCAGAACACCCTATTAAACAGACCTCAGTGAAGGTGCTGAGCTCTTCAGAGGAATGGGATTGCAGAATAAAAATTATTTGTCTGAGCTTCATAAAAGGTTGCTTGACTCGTCCTCATTTTTTATCGCGACCCCTTCTGCACAAAATTTTAACTACTTTTCGAAATATTTTGGGGTGTCAAAATAATGCTTTAGAAATGCTTGATATTTCCAGCTTAATTTTATCAAAAAGATCTATCTTAGCTAGTTCAGAAGCTTATTAGAGTGCTGGATGGAGCTTTTTTGAGTTAAAAACACTGTCATGTGCTTTTTATTAGCCACTAATCAATGATAACTAGGTGGGGTTTTTTTGTTGCATAACACAATGGTGTTTTTCTTAGCAGGAGAAATGTGGTTCTTTATGCTATCTGTTCTGCTAAACACTGGATTTTATTTATAAAATCATGTTTATTTCTGAAAATAAACAATCAACACTGATGATGAGGCGTGTATTGTTAAGGAATTAGACATTGTGACTGTTGCTATTCTACCTGACAGTCCTCATGAGCATTAATGTGATAACTGTAGGAATATAGTAATTTTTCATGGGCAAACACTGCTGCAAAAGCATGCCCACAGTATCAGCACTAGACAGATCTTGCAATGATCAAAGGATGAGCTCATCTTTGCAACTCTGAATGCTGGGAAGTTCTTGTCATCTTCTCTTTTGTCCAATACTCAGAAATATATTCGTATCTGATAGAATGCTTCAGAGAATATAAATGGCAACAAACACAATGAAAATAACTGTTCATGCTGTGAAATTTCTGTGAAAGTTGCCCATCTGAAATGTCTACCATATGCTTCATTTTACACTTGCTGGTGGAAAAGCTTCCTGGATCCTCTCTGTTTTTTCCACTTATTTCTGTGAAGGATGTCTGTGATTGATTTGAGGAAACTAGCTATTTTTAGGTGAATAAAAAATTCGAAGGAATTAATATTTTAAGGAGCAGGACCCACGACCTGAAAGCAGCTGAAACATACTTTGCCTTTTAATTTTTCACAAGAAACAATAGTGGTACCAGCAACAAAATCACAAGATTCTATTCAAGCTTTACAAGAATATCAGCAATGGTAATGCCTTCTTATGTATAAACATGCCATTCCATTCTCTGTGTAGACCAAAACCAGCATCTAAATCTCAGAGTAGTGATGGTGTGTTATTATTCCCATGTGGAACTTTCATGACTGTAGCTCTAAGTATTTTTTTATCAGAGCATTTATTCAATTTTGTGTTTCTCTTTACCTTTGTGAAAAGTGTCTGCTTAGGAATTAAATTTGACAAAAATAGAGGAAAGAAAAAAGGTGGGTAGGAGCTTCACTGAGTTTCTCTGCTGTAAGTGCTAGTCCATCTTTATAATGTACTTTCCATGTATTGATATTGTCCTGTGCTCTGAAGTAGTTTCAATGGTTGAGCACTCCCATCTGAACAACTGTGACTTTCCAATCCAATACTGACAAGGAATATTATAGTCAGGGTCTTGCTACCTCCACAGTTCTGACAGTACCATGGTTGGAGGTGAAGTGAAATGTTATAAAATAAAAATACCTTTTTTTAATTTCCATGCTGTTTCTAACTTGCTTCATTTCACTAATTGTAGCCTATTAAATGATCCCAAAACAGGTGAAACATCATAATGGAATTATGTGGTGTGTGAGGGTAGAGAAGAACAAGACAAAAATTATTAGCTGGGGCAGGTAATCCTTTAACTGTGTGTAGATGGGGGAAAAAAGGATGTGGGAGTACATTTTTGGACAGATGCCTTAATATTGTTTAAGCAAATTTGACAGCCACTTTCCTAAGTCAAAATAGCATTGCTCTATATATCTGTGATATGCAATGCATACAAATGTGAGGAGTACTCAGCAGAGAAAGTCAATATTAACACAATTTTCCACATAAACTTCCTGCTGCCTGCTCACTCGTATGGGGCTTTTGCTTCCTAGTGGCATGCTAGGAGTAGAAGCAGAAATGACACACTTTGCCATTGATCATCTCTTTGTACATATCTGTTTTGAGAGCATTACAGTCTACCCGTTTTTGTGCTGTTTCATGGTTACATGTATGTGAACCCCATCAGAGGGCAAGGCAGAGAGCCAGCAGCTCTGGTTAGCAATGCTGTGCCACTCTGCAGAGTTAAGGTCTGGGGAAAAGTGCCACTGTGCTGCAGCAGTTATCCTGTGACAGCATCACTTTGGAAAGTACCCTATTTTCAATCAGAACTTTATATTGGTGTACACTGGCAGGAGCTTCTAACTCCCATTGCTATAGCATGCTAAGACAATAAATGTTTCTTCATGGTTCTTCATTCTATGCTATCTTTATGTCTGCAGACGGGACTAGACTTCCTGAAAAATGTGCTGCTGCATTCCCATTGGGTTGCCATGTGAAGGTGGTTTTACTATTTATGACACAAGTTTGATGTGCTCATGAGTGAATTAGCAGCTTTCTTTCATGTATCCACTCACTGTCATGCTTATGAGAAGCATGGTCTTTCCAGATACTGTTTGTGGACAGCTACCATGCAGAACTCCCTGAAAGTTCTTCAAGTCAACACTGTGGCTCTTTAAAACTGTCATAATTCAATCCATGTACTGTTATAACTGTTAGCTATTGTTGTTAGAGTTTGACAAGGAATGCAGAAATCTCTTTCCACTATTTGTATTTTTCTGTCCTAGAGAAAGTAGATCTGTCAAATTCAAGAAAGAAGTCAGATGATGCAGAGTCTCCTTACCCCAGATATGTTTTGTGAAGGATATATTTCTGTCATGAAAGAAAGCCCAGCATACTCCAGAGCGTCATGGTCAGGTGTGTGTTAAGCTCCTGGTTTTCTGCTTGGGTGTATTCACTGTAATAAATCACTCTTTCCGGAGCACAGTCCTTCCTATTGACATCTAAAAATGATGCAAAGCACCTGCCGTACAAAATAGTCTTGCAGCAAAAAGTCTTTCTTTTTTGTGACTTCACCTTCCAAGTGCTCTGTTGCTCAAATCTCAAGAAATTCTTTGAATACAAAGCTCATACTCAGCTACTAACCGTCATATTTCCTTAAATTACTCATCTTCGGTGCCCTGCACTCCCTGCTCTGTGCTCTGCCCCTGGGCTGCCCTCAGTGTCCCCTGCCATGTCACAGCTCTCCCCTTCCCCTTTTGCCATGAAGCTCACTCACAGAGGGCTCAGATTAAGCAGCCTTTGAACTCTGCTCTTTCTGCTCTGCAAGGACTGTGGTTTCTGCCAATGTCAGTGCTCCTGCTTTCTGCCTGCCTGAGCTCAGCAGCAGGAGCTCAGGTGAACCAAATGCAGTGCTGCAACAGAAAGTGCTCCAAACAGACCAAATGGGAACCAAGCCTCTACTAAACCCTTCAGAGGCACCAGAAAACCCTCTTGAAAGTGTAGAATTCACCATAGCTGTTAAGAGCCCTGAAGGGTACAGCTGCAGTCCCGTGAAGTACCGGGCTTGTCTCAGCATGGTTATCCCTCACATCCCACAGCTCGTGCCTTGTTGAGCTCTGCAAATGATCATGAGTGTTAGCTTGATTAGATGATTAACAAGCTAAATTGCAGGTGATGTGCATGCAGCTGGATGGCTAAGTTTGCAGCAAGCTGTTCCTAGCCTGAGGCAAGAGGGATGTGGAGAGGACCTGCTAGCCAGCTTGGCAGGGAGGCAGGCAGGCAAGCAAGTTAGTTGTCTTGCTGGCTGGGAAGTTGCTAGAAGCTATGTATGAGGGGAAATCAGTAGAGGCTGGGATGAGACGGAGGATGGAACAGCAAGGCAAGTCTAAAGGGAGCTGGGCATGAGAAGTCTGTGTGGGGAAAACAGATCTGGCAGCTGGGGAGCACAGGTACCAGTGCTTCCTCAGCCCCTCTCCTCTGTGCCCTTCAGCAATGTTCATGCCTGTGCCCTGCCTTCCCCTGGTGTCAGCTCACAGGGCCCTGACTAGCTCTGTGCCTCCCTGTTGGGGCTCTGGCTGTCATAGAGGGACCCAGGACTGGCTGGAGTCAGAACAAGCGTGAGTGCATGTGTGCATCTACTCATCTTAGCATCTGCTGTCACCAGTGTTCTGGCACCCAGGGAGAGGAAGAGAGAGCCTAAACTGGGGGAAGGAGAGACTGGGTGGGAAGGGAGGGAGGAAACAACTTGCTCAAGGAAGAAGTTGCTTTGGTTTCCTCGCCATTCACCCTCATATAAATGGTGGGGCAGTGGATTACTCAGTGGCCTGGCTTTCCCCTTGGCATCCCCCACATCTGCTGATACCAGGAGGAAGAGGAAGTGGAAAAGCAAGAGGAACACACAGCTTTAGCAAGATACCACTGACTTCCCTTTCTCCTCAACACGTCCTTCCCTGCCTCCGCCTGTAAGGCGAAAAAATGTGCAAGAACATGCAAACATCTTACCAGCAGTTGTGCAAACCTGTGGGAGGGAGAGAGGGACACTCCATATTTTCACACTCAAACTTAACTTCCTTTCCTGTGCTCTTGTATGTTAAACCTCCATCAGCTGTGCAAATTTCATCTGCTTTTAGTACACAGAACAAAACAGAAACACGTTTCCCAAAATGCATCTCAGTTCCAGGCAAGGCCCTGCTCTTAGTATTTGCCCTTCTGCACTAGCTTATGGAGGCATAGGGGGCTTGCAACTCATGTCTGTGCCTCCTCAGGTAACACCTAGCTCAGTTATCATGAGCTTTCTCTGGGAAGAGGATAGCAGCAAGGGGTTTTATCTCTCTAAATCTCCTTAAGCCTCTGAAGGAAAGGTTTCAGGTGAGAACAATTTAGGTTCTGTTAACATTGTATAATTTCTTAGAAACAGCTCTTCAATCTTTTCCTTTTAAAAAGTGGAAGATCAGATCTGCATTTAGCAACAATTGCTGAAATCATGTCAGTGGTGGTCAGGCTGCTTTTGCTTTAAAAAAAAAATGTTTGCTTAAAAAAAAAATCAAAAATATATTTCCATGGTCACATTTGGTAAGTAAAACAATCCGTAATAAGACAAAAATGCCATTTAATGAAACTCAATTGGCAACTTTCTGTTCTTTATGTGATCTCAAGAAAATACCTGTCACAAGTAGGACCAAATTTGAAAACATCTGAAACAGAGAAAATGAAAGCTCAAGTTAATTCTCAGTTGCCATGACTCTTTTACCATTCCACCTCTACACCCTTTCACAATGTTTCTGTGATAATTAGTATTATTTTTCTCATGGTCTTGAATTTTAACTTTTTAGTTACCATATATGCTGTATTGCAAACTGGCCTCTGTGACAGGATGAAGTTAAGGTTCTATTTTGCAGAGCTAAAGCTGTGCTATAAGGAGGTAGGTAACGGATTGGGATCCCAGTTTGTGAGTAGTATCAGGTAGAAGGATGAGAGTGTAGAATAAAGGTCTGGATTGTGGAAGGGAAGATTCACATTAGAAGAGGGGGGAAACAAAGGCAAGAACTCATTTCATCTCCAGCTACTGCCATTGTGCAAACAGGGTTTAGGAGTCTCTTGTGTAGGCCTGTCATGCATTCTTTCTTGCTATAGACCTTTTTCTATTTATTTAAAAGTCATCATTCATCTGTTTGCCACACAACCTATGCACCGTTTCTGCAACTCCTCCAGTATGTCAACAGTTTAGCCACATCAGTGGGAAACTCATCAAAGAAAAAACGAGCTGAAAAAATGAGCCTATGCTGTCATGGTGTTCAGTCACTCCAACTTGTTGTACCTTCCGAGGAAGTAGTATGTTCACAGTGTTGATGTGGGGCACAGGTCACCTAACAATTACACTTTCAAATGTTTCCCCAAAAGGCTACAAGCCTGTGTAATGACCTCAACTGTTTTACCCAGCAGTTTGTAAAGGTGTTTCAACTGCTGTCCCTCAAGCTTCCTGCTACAGAAGCTGAAGACTGGTCAGTATCAAAAACTCACTGAAAAATACTCAAGATTAAAAATACTGAAGGAGAGGAAAGAGAATGAGAGAAAAGGAAAGGAACTGAGGTTCCTTTCAAAGGCAGTGCTTTTCATCTCACTTGTGGAGATGACAGAACACAATATTTATATCAGCAATACAAAGAAACATAGTATTACAGTAACTGCACTAGAGGCCTACTTGACTGAAGAGTCCCTAAACTACTGTTGCAGTGGAGGAGAAGGAAGGTAGAAACACAGATTATGGGCATAGCTTCGCGACAGCTTGGTTGGTGACAGGAACAAGCAAAATACAAACATAGTGTAATTTCTGTGCTACACATGGGCAGAATCCTTCTTGTTCCCATCTCCCAAATATGCTATCCTACAAGGTCTTCCATATGAGCCTTTTGTCTCCTTATACTTTTCTTCCTGGACCACCTGACTAGTCACAGAACTGGCCAAACCTCAGAAATGCTCTCATGTAAGCAGTCTCACATCCTTGACTGTGAATTTTCTTGTGTGAGCAACGCATTTTCCAGGATTGTCAGACATGAAATCAGGCATCTGGAAAAATGTTCAACCCAGTACATTGAAGTTTAATTAAAAATAAATGCAGCCATTTATATGATTTCTTAATACAATTCCTGACATCAGTAAGAAAGACAATGGTTTGGCCTGAGTAACAACTCCCACAGCATAAACATTTCAAAACACATAATAATGCCAAAAATGTTACCGTGGGAGTTTTAATCAAAGGCAGTAAACTTTAGAAATGAACCCTCAATTTCATCCAAACGTCCCTGAAAAGGCTGTTTTGACAGACATTTTCCTATATTCTTCTGCCTAGGATTTGCCCCATGACCCACATCCTTTCTATTGCCCAATCCTTTGGGCTTTTAAAAATGTTTATTTTGACTATCAGTGGATTCTGCTCCCTGATCCTTAGCAGGTAATAGCGGATTGGTCACAAAGCCTGCTGTTTTAAAGTGACTGGCTAACCTGTCATATAAACTCATAAACAAAGGAAACAGAAAGTTAAGTTAAGTAAGAAACCATTCGTCTATGCAAGGATGCTTTAAACTAGATGTGCTGGGGGAGGGTGGTGTCATTCCATCCCAACACACCCAGCCACTTGCCAGCAGCTACTGTAAGCATTTGAAGCAATGTGAGATATTTCAGCTACTCTGGCCAGTGAGCTGGCTTCAACTGGAGCTTGGCTGAGAAGCCTCTATACAAATGCTCATTGCATGGGAAACAAACAAGACGAATTGGAGATGTGTGCATGTCTACGGGGGTATGATATCATAAGAATGACAGAAACATGGTAGGATGGCTCCTATGACTGGAGTGATGGAATGGAAGGTTACAGGCTCTTTAGGAAAGACAGGCCTGGTAGGCGGAGAGGGGGAGTTGCTATTTATGTTAGAGATAGGCTGGAGAGTATGGAACTCTGTCTGGGGACAGGTGAGCAGTCAACAGAGAGTTTGTGGGTCAGGGTTAAAGG
>JANRGW010017131.1:0-25781 GCA_024733675.1 Psilopsiagon aymara | reverse complement strand
GCCAGTGCTGGAGCATTCACAACTTTCCTGGGCCACCCATTCCAGTGCCTCACCACCCTTACAAGAAAGAATTTCTTCCTCATATCCAATCTAAACTTCCTCTATTTAAGTCTGAACCTGTTACCCCTTGTCCTATCACTACAGTCCCTAATGAAGAGTCATCTTCTAAGAATTTTGAATTATGCTAAAAATAATCATTAACAATAGGAAAGAAAAAAGGAATAAATTCCTATTGCTTTGAGGAAAAAAAAAAAAAGCTATCCTTATTTTTTTCTTCTTTTTACTTTTTTCAGAAAAAATCTTGTACACAGATAAGCCTAATTTAACATGTTTTTTCACCTAATGTAGTCATTTGTAACAGTGCAAAGTTGATATAAAATATAAGCACAGCAGAATAATGCCACATTATCAGAAATTGCAGATAAGCAGGCTCAAGTTGTTTTACCCAGCTGTTCTGAATGTGACATAAACTTAGCTGAGCCAGGTTTTGTTATGGAAAATATTCAGCCAGCATCTCTGAGGAAGAAGGTATTCAGCCAATAAAGGTACTCTTTGACTTGAACAGCATTTTTCCACACTTTTCTGCTTTTACTCTAAGACACTGTTTCTTCAGCTAAGGCAGTAGTTAAGCTCTTGAAGCACATTCAGTCTTTAGGTCAGATTTGGGAAAATCATCAGTAAGGGTGCAGATTGAGGATATTTGTGATTCTGCCTTTTATGATGTGGATGCTTTCAAATTACTATCTCCACTAAGACCCAGACTCATTTCATATGTCACTAAGCAGCAACGACTTTCAGTCACTACTGAACAGGACTGAATTTAAGAGGTAACTAAGAGATGAAAGACTCCCATTTCCACGATGATAAGCCTTCTGAGCTACCTAATCCTTCTTAAGTACAGTTCCCTTTTTCTTTATTACATCTTTGTATACAGCAAAGCTTCTTCTTAGAACCTTAGGTATAATATAGCAAAGCACATCTTAAGCAGCCATTCTCATAGTATTTTTTTAATCAATCAATTTTAAATAATGACTTCGTAATGTGCACTCCATAATGGAAAACCTCTGTGTAATGCAGTTTGTGGTAGTAGTGCTGTGTTGTTCAGAATTTGCTGTCGGCTGCTAATCAGATTAAAAAATTAAATTTAAAAAGAGGTAAGCCAAGAGAAAACAAAAAAAGCAAGCATTCAAAATAGTAACAAATACCGTGAGTACACTAAATAAAGTATGGAAAGAAAAGAAAAGAAGACAGTAACATTAAAAAAAAAAAAAAATAACAGGTAGGAAAGCACAATGAAGATTAAATTAGATTAAAGATTAGGTTAAATTGTCAGAGCAAGATGTGTTAGTGCATTGTGTGTTTTACTGTACAAAAATGTAATCATATACTTCCAAAATTTTAAAGGCTTTCTATTAGTTATGAACTTCTAAAAATTGTGTCTAATAAAAAAAATTGTGAAATGACATCTGACGTCATGATCAAAATGTTCTAATCATTGAAAAAATTAGCATTGTTTTTGGTACAAGCTAATCTTCATTGCCAGGATAAAGCAGAAAGCTTGTCTTAGATCTAGTAAGGATAGAAGAATCATAGAATAGTTACGACTGGAAAGGACCTTAAGATCATCCAGTTCCAACTGCCCTGCCATGGGCGGGAACTCCTCACCCTACACCATGTCACCCAAGGCTCTGTTCATCCTGGCCTTAAACACTGCCAGTAATGAAGCATTTACCTCTTCTTTAGACAGCTTGTTCCAGTGCCTCACCACCCTCACAGTGAGGAATTTCTTCCTTATATCTAACCTGAACTTCCCCTGGTTTAAGTTTGAACCCAGTACGCCTTGTCCTATCGCTACAGTCCCTGCTGAAGCGTCTCTCTCCAGCATCCCAATGACTCTCCAAGCAAGAGGATAGGAAGTTTTGTAATGAAATGTACTAACAACATTTTCCCCTAAAGTTTAGTTTCACAAACAAATGGTATGGTCGGATTATTGCTCTTTGCTTAAGGGGTGGGCTTAAGAACACAATAAAGATTTAAGCCAAAATTGACCTGCAAGAATACAGTGATTTCTATGTATACTTGGGCTGACTATATCCAAATTATAGCTAATCTCCAAAATACAGACTAGGAAAGCAGTATAAAGGAAACTACTAATGACTATGCTGGTGGATTGCCTCTGCATAGCAAACTTTTTCACAGAGATGATGTTTCTGTTAAGAAGAATTACATTTGCCTTGTCCCAAAGTCACCAGGAATTTAGTAAGCCAGTCACCCAGAACAAGGTGTCAGGATGACAGTCTTTGCTCTCTTTGGCCAAAGTGTCCCTGTTGTGAACCTGAAACCTTCAGCACTCTCTTATGAGCATGATTTTGCCAACATTTTTCTTCAGCAGTCGGACTCTGAAAGCAGTATCTAAGTCTAGTTATTTACAGAGCTTGTAATCATGGTTTTAATAGAGGGCACACTCAGCTAATAGGTGAGGGATGTTGCTGGTAGAAGTTACATCCCTATGAAAAAAGATTAAACATCAACAGAAGAGCAGATGAACTAAAGATATTTAAACCTTCCCTCCCCCACCCCTTCCTTGTACCGTCAGATGGTTTTGTACTGGATTACCCAGTACCTTAGTATAATTGATACAGTCTATGAATTCTTACAATCGCACAGAAGGCACAGTGAGCATTGTAAGGCTATGAAGTCAGATACTCTAAGATAGGAAAAAATCAGTCTTCCTATGTTTGTGTTTTATGGTACAGCTTTTAAGTATATGTGTACATGGCATTCTTTTTCCCATTGGAACCCTGTCTCATTATCATCACAGAATGCCTTCTTAATTAGCAGCTATTCAGCAGTAGGTGTATTCCTCATTGTTAAATATGAATTCTCATGTTTTATTTAATGCACACTATTGAAGTTCAGTGTTGAAGACAGATTTATTTGGCACCACTCATCTTTTCTGTGGCATTTCTTCACTAGATTATGTAACATATTTGCAAATAAACACTTTCTCAAAGTTTCTGTGAGGCAGGGGAATCTCATTAATCAGCTTCCCGGAAGAGAAACTAAGACACGGAGATGATGTTCAGATTTACTGAGGTATAGCTTTGCTGCCAGTCACCCACTAATCCATCTCTGGACCTATATTAAAGCGTTAGGACTTTAATTCAGCTGGAATGGAGATGGAGAAGAAGGGAAAGCAAGCCATTTATCTTTCCAGGTCTTGATCTATGTTAGAATTTGGAAATGGTTAGAATGTGCACCTGTTCTCAGAAACTCCAGTTTTCTTCTGGTCTTCACCAACACATGAACTATAATGGTACGAACAGTTTCTGTGATGATTCAGGAAAGTCTTCCAGCCTTTTGCCATTTATTCATAGTTACCTGCATCTCGTTTAACCGCAGAAAAGACCTGAAATTGACCATGTGCATTTCAGTTTCAATGATGATACTGAGAATCCTAGGGGTCCTTTTTAAAGCATCCCTGCTGTTTCTTGGAGAGAGAAATGAAACTTTTTCATGCTTGTTCTGAACTGTATGTCAATTTTTTTGACACTATGCTATTAAAAAGAGGGGAACTAATTCTCAGTGAAAACAGTAATCATATGATAAAGCTTATGGCAATATCAATTATGTTGTAAACTATTGTTCATTGCCAGGCTAGGTTTCTATAAGTGAATTGCCATGCAGAAATTTCACTCTGCTGAATCACAAGGCTCAAATTCCATGTGGTAATAAGCTCTTATTGATGAGGCTGGTAGAACTGCCTTCTTATTGCCTGTGGCTGTGGTTTCTTCAGTGGGGTGTCTGACTGCTGAAACGACTTCACTAGGTAGTAGGCAGGCTATTAATACTACCAAAGGTCATTATTCTTGTAGAAATCAGTGCTGTATTTTACATTACAGAAATTTTTTTTATAATTTTCTGTGTAATAATGAAGTATAATAATAAGAAAAATAATGAAGTTTTTAAGGTTAGGGAAAGCACTGGAATAATGATACCATGATCAGAGAAAGACAGGCTGTTCAAGTGATAACTTTGCGCTTCTCCAGCTTTTTTCCTCACTACTTGGTTGTAAAATGTGACTATTTTGTTTCAGTTTGGGTACTGTTTAAGAAAAACTGGTACTGAATCTTCATTATGCTTTCCTACCTGTTATTTTTTTTAAATGTTACTCTCTTTTTTTGTTGTTGGTTTTTTGGGTTTTTTTGTTTGGGCTTTTTTTTTTTTTTCTCCCCATACTTTATTTTGTGTACTCAGGGTATTTGTTATGGTTTTGAATGCTTTCATTTTTTGTTTTCTCTTGTCTTACCTCTTTTTAAATCATTCCCTCTCCCACCTCTGGAAGTTTCATTGTAACATTTCCTCATAAAGGGCACATTGTAGTGACCCTGAGAACGCCCAACGGATTTTAGGTTACAGTACTAAGGTCAATATCCAAAGGAGCACATGAACCCTAAGGGCTGAGTTGCTTGACTGAGAAGATGAAAGAGAGACTCTAGGATCATAAAAGCCCTATCTTAGACCAGCATGAAGTTAAATTCCACAGCTTCAGTCTATCTTGCAGCTTGCTGCTACCAAAGAAGGGAGTCAGAGTATCTTTCACTCCCTTCCCTCCTTTTTCCTAGCCAGCTTCCAGGTAAAACACAAAGGAGGAGAAAGAGGAGAAGCATCTTCCCTTTTCAGTCAATACCCTTTTAGCAAACTACTAGATGGATTCATGTCACACTTAGTTTGCCTAAAATTATGTGTGATTAACTTCGCTCTTTGTGTGCTTCAGTTTACATGCTTTTAAAGTACTACTGCAATTTCTGTGTTATGAGGATAAAGATCTTAGGCTTTTCCAGCTTTTGTATTTCAGTGGATGAGATATTTGTGACTTAGAAATAGATTCTACATGCACTTCTGAATCAGACTGGAATTTAAAAACAAAGCAGGCAAACAAGAAATAATACAATGTAAATGTGCTTCAAACTGCACCTGAAAACTAATATTCATTTTGTATTCCTGCAAACCCAAAGATAACTTAATGCCAGATGTTTGCAATAAATTAGTAGCTCAGGATGTCTCAGCATTGGTACCAAAGTCATGGGAGAGAATGTTTTTTTCAGTGTGAAAAGTATAGCCATGTGTATAGAATATGGCTATGTGAAAGGCATCAAAGTGCTTCTAGTCAGGAGTACAGCTGATTACTATACCGCAAAACAGCAAAGCACACATTAAACAAGTAATACATGAATTTTTTTTTTCTTTATTTACGATTGGAACACGTATAATTTATCTGTTTATTTCAGTGTATGGAGAGCTGGACATGACCTGGCAATGTGCACTTGCAGCCCAGAAAACCCACTGTACCCTGGGCTGCATCAAAGGAAGCATGTCCTATAGATTGAGGGAGATGATCCTGCCCCTCTACTCTGTTCTGGTGAGACCCCACCTGCAGGACTACATCCAGTTCTGGAAGGCTCAACACAAGAGGAATGTGGGCTGTTGCAATGTGTTCCATAGGAGGGCCATGAAGATGATCAGAGGGCTGGAGCATCTCCCCTATAAAGACAGGAAGAGAGAGCTGGAGTTGTTTAGCCTGAGGAAGAGAAGGCTTCAGGGACACCTTATTTCTGCCTTACAATATATGTGGGGTCTTATAAGGAAGACAGTGAGATGCTTGTTACCAGGGCCTGTATTGACAGGACAAGGGGCAACACTTTTAAACAGTAACAGGATATCTTTAGATAGGACATAATAAAAAAAATGAGATAAAAATAAAAAATTTCAGTATGGTACTAGGAGGAAATTGTTTTCTGTGAGTGTGGCGAGACACTGGACCAGGTAGCAGTGACAGATGTACCTTCCCATATGACGGGTTTGGGCTAGGTGATCATTGAAGATCCCTTTCAACCCAGCTTCAGGAAAGAGTGAAGTTCCTTTGTATCAACCATGGCACATCCTACAGGGTGAAGTTTGAACATCTTAATGCAGTATTATGGGCAAAGTGTTGCTAGAATGGCTTTTATTCCAGTCTTTTTTAATAAGGTGCAAAATTGGCAGTTGTCCTTGAATGCCTGAAAGATTTATATGGGATATAACCTAATTATTCTTACCTATAGAGCTGAGATAGTCAAGCCTCATATCCCAGATTTCTCAGTCTATTCACACTTCAGCTTACATGTGATTCTGTTGTAGTTGCTCAAGCAGTTGTTGCAATAGCCCTCTGCTCATAAAAGTAGATGGCTGAGTTAAAGACAGCTTTGAGAATTTTCTTGGCAAAAAGATGCTAGAGATAATATCACATTTCTCTCTCAGAATATGAACTTATTTTCTGATGTGGTATTTAATTACTTCTTTGTTCTATATTACCTTTAGAAATACACAGTAAAATAGTAGAAAATAATTGTTTTAAATAGGAGACACCCTATAATAATATACTCATTCAGGAAATGTATGCAAATGCTCTATCTTACTGTTCTCCTACTTATTTAATCTCAATAATGATACAGCCAGTGGCTGCGTATGGCTAGCCATGCTTTTCCAGTGCCTTTGAGAGCAAAAATATATTTGCTGTTCTATACTTACTTTGAATGTGATACTTAAGTACCATGGTTATAGGTTCAGAAAGAACTAACCATGTACCTGCCTATCTATCTATATATTCCTATAAGTAAGAAACTTGCTGTCTGAAGCATTCTAGTAGTTATTTGCCATCTGTGCTTAGGAAAGTTTACCTTAGCAATAACTTCTCTCTTCCCCAAATGCTATATATTTACAGTTAGATTAATTTGTTTGTGTATCTTTGTTAGTATTTCAGCTGATTCATGGTGTTGCTATGTGAATGAACCTTCCTCATCTCATATTTATCCTTCAGATTTATCTTAAAAGCCGCATCTTACTGTGATCCTTGTATGCAAAGAAGAGGCTTTCCAGAAATCTGTCTTGCCTTCACACAGGAAAGTCGCATAGGTCCATTTTTGTAACTCCATTTTGCAAAATAAATGAGACATAGCATTCATATTGCTGAACCTCAGTAAAGACAGGTTAGTAACAACATTAGTAATTTCACATCATATATTTCTTTATTCATGAGTAAGAATTAGGTAGAGAAAAGGCCGAGAAAAAAAAGTAGAAATTGCCTAATGATTCCAGGACCCTCCATGATTCCATGTCCCTACCAGGTCTTGGGGCATCAAATACATCTTGGCCTAGGGCAGAGACCTCAAGTATTTTCAAACTAATTTAAAGTGAGTGACATGTTCCCTTTTGCTGGCCTTAGACCAGAAAAAAGCAGATTTTTTATTTTATTTATTTTATTTTATTTTATTTTGTTTTGTTTTATTGTATTTTTGTTGCTCTGGTACTGAATACTACTCTGAAACTTCAACAGAGGCTCTTCCTGAATAGGCTGGGAGTACTTTTACGAGAGTCCTTAGATGAATTAAGGAATCAAAGTCCCATTTTATAAGGTAGTGAGCAATCTTTTAAGCTAGTCATCTATGATAAGTGAGAATAACCTAAAAAAATATTTGTCTTCCCTTCTGAAAGGATCCTCTGGAATTTAAATAAACATAGATACTGTCATATTGCACTCACACATGCACATACTGGGAACAGGAAAAAAAAAAAAAAAATAAAGAAAGAAGGAGAACTGAAAAGCAAAAACCCAAACAGCAAAACCTGAATCATAAAGGAATATTTGTGACATTCAATTTGTTTGGCTTTTTTATTTAATTTAGAATGTCATCTAGACAAGACAGATTGGAGTTTACATTCATTAGTGGGAAACCCCCTTAAGGACAATTATCAGTCAAGATTGCTTTCTTGTTGGTATTAACAGTGTCTGTACAGAGAATCATTCACAGGTAACATGGTTTGGAGATGGTGATTGCGTAGTAGGCTTCAAATGTCTTAGGCACGAAAGACACTGAGTTGCCCCAAAGCAATGGGAGAAGTAGATGAATTAATAAGTATGAATGGTAGTGGTCCTGTCCAGGCTAAAAAAGAGGCATCTTGTGTTTTGGGGTGAGTTAATGCACAGCTAGTTTCATGTAAGATTAGCTTTATGCAATTGGAATCAGAAAAAAAGGAAATAAAAATAATTAAGGTTTCATGAGGACTATTAATTTGATCTTGATAAAAGTCCTCTTAACTTTATGGTATATGATTATACTGAATTTTTAAAACCTACTCGCAAACTCAGTAAAGGTTACAAGGTTTGGCTGCTGAAAGACAAGAAGTGCTTAGGGTCTAATGTAAATTTTATCACAGTTCCAATTTTATTTAATAAAAATTATAAAAATGAAGCAAATACACTGAGAAATACTTTATAATTTTCAGAAAAGTGCAGAGGATTAAAAAGTGGGATTAAATTACTTGCCATTTTTAAATTCTTCACAATTCTTAAGACTTTAATCTGGCAAAAAGTTAGCATTATACATCTGGATCTAAAAGCATATGCATATTCATTTTAAAACTGAGTCTGACATTAATAAACTTTGAAGATATAGAGAAGGGTTTCTTTTGTCACTCCATAATTATGGAATCAATCACCATCAGCTTATATTGGAATGGTCGAATAGCTGAAGCCTTACCTTCACCTGACAGTTTAATTCAAAAGTGAACAGCATCCATCGGTTGTCTTCACAGTTTGTCTAGGTCCTACCTAAAGAAATCCCCTTCAAAATTTGAAAGAAAACACGGGATACCTCAAAGTGGGGAACCAGACAGTGTGATTTGCATTATGCATCTTATTTGTATGTGTGAAACGGCATCTTATTCTCAGATGGGTGCAGAATGAAGATGTAAATTTACTCAAAACTTATCACAGCTGTCATGCAAAATGCAAATGCAATGGACCCTCCTAAAATGCATGACCATCTCTCATATTTTAGAATTTTAAGCAGGCTAAAAATTAACATTTGCATTAGAAATACATAGCCTTATGTTCAACAGATGTTAAGGTCTAAAAGTGAATTTCAAGCAATACATTTATTAGCTAATTTAAATACTAATAAGGAGATAGCCACTGAAGAATTATACTTTTGACCTTTAATGATCTATCATTAGTGTTGTAGTATTGATGTAAATACGAAAAACTTTTCCATCCTGCATTGTCTGTATTGTAGCTATACTTACAGATCTTCACAACTTTCCTAATCACATCTTAACTCTGTGCTTCATTATCCACATATATTTATAAATATCTAAAGTATCATTTCAACTTTAACATTTACAAACTAAATTGAACTGTATATGAAAAAGAAAAATAAGAGATGTGGTACTTATCTCTAGGAAAAACTTATGCATAATTACAAGTCAAAATTTGGTTGATTTATTCATGGCTGCTAAGCAGTGCATACCTAATCTGCTGTGCACTATGCTGAAAATTTATCCTGAGGTCTGAAAGACACATTATAGTTATAAGACTGTATAAACAGTCACAAGTCAATTGCAAGTTTACAATTAGATGGCAATCCAAAGCCAAACAAAGTAAATTCACAAGGACAGCTAAGCTGACCCCACACCAAAGTTGCTCTGCTTTTTTTAAAAAGACTGCCCTTCTCCAAACACTGATTTTACTTCTCTCACCCTGAGTCTAGGGGAATCCAACAGAAAAATGATGTTCTGCAGGCCTACCTGGACCTAACAATTGCATAATTTGCATGATAATGGTAGGTAGGTAAATCTAGGGCAATTGTCTCACATTTATTGTGAAAAGAATTTAGATTTCTTGAGGCCAAATTCATCTTTAGGTAGATGAGCTGTGTATGAAAATCCTTCTTTTATTTTACTGATCTTATAAAATCTGTACAGTAACTATATCAGATAGAGATGGGTACACTGTAGATCCCACCCCCTATGTATCTGCAATGTGCACAGGTGGAGCTTGATTGTGCTAGCACCAGTTTCAGTGTAGGATTCATCAGTTCTGCCATGTCTTAAACTTCTAACAGTGGCAGGTCTGAACTATTTGAAGCTGGAGAGACTGTCAGCACATCAGCAGAGACGGGAAATCCACTTCAGACCAGCTCTACTCTGATCCTGTAGACCGAATGCCTATCAGTAGTGTGAGTGCCTTAGGTGCATTGCCTGGAGTCCATCCTCAAGTTTAGTTTAATTTGAAAGGAATCCAGGTCACAAAATCCAAGAGTGCTTTGCTATGCAAACAAAAATGTATTAACTGTCCCTGACTGGATTTACTGTAAATATGCACTCCTGATCTGAATTAAAACACTAGTATAGATGTGCTTTTTTCAGAAGCAGGTATGACTTGTTTACCAGAATGTCCTGTTGACATAGAGGTCCCACTAACATACAGATTCCACTAACATGTCATAGGAAGAACTGAGCACATTTGAAACTCCAGTTTTGTACTCTGGAGAAGACTTCTTTGTATGGGCTGATTCCATAGCATAACTTTATAAAGAATAGTAGCACAATAAGACTGATTCAAGACTTTCCACTGGATCTGCACTTCACTTTCTTCCTGCCAGAATTATTGTGCATTTTGTAATTAGTTATGCATTTGTTTTCTGTTCTAGTACATGCAGTTATACTAACTAGTATTCCCCTCACCTTTGATGTTCATATACTAATGCTCCCCCTATGCAGAGTCACTCATCTTCCTCATCTTCTAGATAGTGTGCTGTAACATTAACCTATTGCTTCACTCCAGAATTTCCACCTTCCGGTAGTGGTGTTCTAGCTCTGAATGTTAAACAAGTTTCATGCAGAGTTTATGTACTATTCACCATATGTGCAGCCACTTCTTGTGTTGCTGTCAATGATTTTATTATTTTCCATCTTTACCTCAAGTGTTGAGCTCAATGACTAGGTCTGAAAGTGATAATTACTTCCTCTCTGCAGAGACAAACTGATTTACATATTTATCAAGGGGAAACTGGATGGCTCTGAGCGTACCACAGAAACATTTGCATATTTATAACCTGAATTGTAAAAAAACCTAAAATTAAGATAGGGATGTCTTGGTATTAGTTACTAAGCTTGTTTTTATACAAAGGTTTTAGTCAGTGTATTTTGTAATCAGATCAGTGCATTAAAGACTGAAGTATCTTTTTTCATCATGCAGAATCAGCATAGAGATTAAAACGGTTGTTAGCTTCTGCATGACAGTGTGCAGAAGTTGCAACATTAAGTTTTTATAAGGTGAAAATCTTAGCCTTTGATCCCTACAGAGATGATGAACTGTGGAATTACCTTCATTAAATCCTGTAGCAGGAAGAGGGTCCCAAGAGGTTTACTGTATAGTGGTTATATAGTTGAATGGCTTCTGCATCTTTTTAGGGAGAAATAGAGGCTTCCAGGTACTTATGCGTGTAGGGCTAATTTGTAGGAGTTTATGCATGTACTGAAAGTACTCCTGGATTGCCACTCACAGGGGTGACCCCTTAGGTGACTACATTTGTTGTGATTCTGATTAATGATTGTACTCAAAACCAAATATTAGTATCAGTAGGGAATTCTGAAACCACAAATAAAAATAATTAAAGAAAACTGAACAGCAACAAAACCCACAACGAGCCGCTGCTTCGAGGTAGACATGAATGGCTGAACTTCCCAGATCACTCTTTGTCCAGCACTTGTCTCAAGATTACTGGAAGCTTCTGGATGAAACAGAGGGTTTTAAAAGTCTGTTGGAGTGGGGAAAAATGTTGTATTTACAGAAATTCCCTTTATCATCAACTGTCTTGTTCTGAGAGAGATCCTTAAGCCTCCTTCTGAATCCGATTCTTTCTGTGAATCTGGCAAACTGCTTTAAAGCTTTCCTCAGTATTTTGTCTGACTGCTAGATTATACAGAGGTCTTCTGAATTCTGGGCTTTTTAATTCATAATTTTAGAAGACTGAATCATTTTAAATTAACACCAATAACATTTCTGTCCTATTGAGTTCAAATGGCAGTAAACTAATTTATGAATTGAAGCATTTACTCATATGCTTGCTTGACTAAACCTTTGAGCAGTTTTCCAAATCACTAACACATTTGTAAACACATTATTGTTTTTAAATTAATCCTAAAGTCTCTGTGAAACCTACAGAAATAATGAAAATGGAGAGTTAAAGAAGTTAAATTGTTAGAAGAAATCAGTAGAGGATGTATTTTTGCATACTTTGTAGTATTTGCTTCCAAAATCTATGTAACATTGCATGTGAAAAGTATCTGTTTAGAGGTCCATAATGCATTCTTTGAATTTTCCTTCTGTATTGGTTACCATTTAGAAATGCCAGTAAGTGAATGTGTTGCTTGTGTTAACAGTGGCCACATCATTCAAATGCGCTTTCATGGGGCTTATCTCTTAGTAGCATGCACTATATTGTTTATTTATAGTTTTCATTCTAGGAGGTGGCAGTGTGCAAGATGAAAATAAAAATGGAAGTTTTACTTCAATTCTGTGAGTGCATTTGTGATTGCCATTCTCTGTCAATAGTGTAATTTGAATTACAACTATTAGTCCATCTGTACTGCTAACTGTTGTTGCTAAAATAAACTGTCATTTTAGCATTTGTTAATTAATGCTAATGTAACCAATCTTTTTTGTGTTTAAAAATCCAAATGAAGAAAATGGAAGTTTTACCACTGAGTTTGACAAGTTTTAGATGAAACTTTCTGTGCATTTTGTTGGTTTTTTTCTTTGTTGGTTGTTTTTTTGAGTGGTTTGGTGGTTTTGTTTGTTTGTTTTCTTGTTTTTTTTTTTTTTCTGAAATGGTAACATTTGAGCACCAGAATTTATCTTTTTTTCCAGCCAAGTCAAGCTAATCAACCTTGCTTTAAGAGAAAAAAAAAAGTAATTATAATGATGACTGCTTTATTTAATTATTTGTGATAGTGATACATTTTTTATTGCTTTTCATTTTTCCCCAAATGATTAGGAAGTCAAAATATCCATTACTGAATGACAGCAGATGTTTCTGATCACCAGAGATTATTTTATGTGATGTACTGAGTAGAATTCTCATTTTATTTTTACATTTTTTTTATGTACAGGTTGAATTATAAAATCTCATTTCATCAAGAAAAAATGCATGTAAATAAAAATACATTTGTGCTTGCCATTACACATATATTTGTGCAGTCCCATTTATTATTATAATTGTAGAATCATAAAATCATAGATTGTTAGTTGTTGAAAGGGAATTCAGGAGGACATGTGGTTGAATATCCACAGATAATGCCCTAATTTATCTACATACTCTACTTTTCTACAATCATTGCCACTTTTCCAAAGGATATTAAAAATACTTAGCAAGTACATTCTCCAGACAACCTCAGAGGCCAATTAGAAATTGTGTTTTTTCTGGCACTAAGTCCACCTACTGCAGCAAGCAAGTGGCTTGTCAGATGGATCTGCATGAATTTCCCTCAACCCACCAACTTTAAAATGTCAGCCTTTGTAACAGATTTTTCTCAACTCTGTTGGGAAATTTCAACTCCCACAAGGTTCCAAAATTTACATAAACAGACTCTCCTACTCTTACATTTCTTCTTTGCTCTTAGTTTGCAAACAAGACCAACAGGTATCACTTTCGTAACTGCTGTTGTTTCTATATGCATCACCAGGTCAATTGAGTTGATGAGCAATGAACCCAGTCAACTTTTTTAAAAAGGCAGTTTTAGAAGGCTATAACATTAAAAGACATGTAGAAATAGTAGCAATAAGGTAAGGTAACTACTCTTTCTCCAGGAAAAAAAAGGAGTATAGCAACAGAAATGTGATCTGAAAATCGTTAAAGAAGACTCAGCGTTTCAAAATTCTTAACTCAGCCTCCTTGACACAATAACTGGGCATCAGCTAATGAATTAATTCTTAGTCGACAGGTGAGCAAATCAAAATTAACACTGAAATTGGACCGGTCTTGAATGTTTAAGTAAAAAGAGTAAAGATAAACCGGTTTTCAAGATAGAATTATCTTTATATGCTCTAATATCCCTAAAGGACAAGGTTAAAGCCCATTTGCACACTGATGTGAAGAAGCATATTCTTAAACCTTGGTCATTTTCCAGGACCAATAATTTTAAATTCCATATGAAATTCACTTGAGCAAGTTACAAAGAGCGGCTTCATTCTCCTTCATACAGAAACCCTCTTTAAAGGACTCAGTCTAAATAGGTTTGAATGTAGTTTATGTGTCCTGCAAGGCCCTCCACAGTGCCAGTATGAGGAGTCCTTTGTGAAAAAGAAGCATAAGCCAATATGGCTTAGAGTTACAGAACACATCCACGTGGATTCCTCTTTTAAAACATGCATGTATATGTATTAATTTGGACATTTTGAGTTTCGTTGAAGTTTATTCCTATGAGAAAGTAGGGACTAATTAGTAGGATTGATAACAAAACATGAGGCCTTCAGAAGCACTCCATACATTAACTTCCTTTTTTCTTAGAATGTCTTATTCTAACATTCACACAGAGATTTTTGCCATGCTGCTTCTATAGGTTGCTAAGCAGCAAAGCTTTAACCCCAAACTATTAGCTCTATTCTGCATGCTGTGAATCTCCGATATCCTCAGCAGTTTGAATCGTCTTGCTGAGGGGTTTCCTTGACTGAGAGTAACTGCTTCCAAAGGTCACTGGTTCCCTGTGGATCAGCCTTTTTCTCTGATGTGCACAAATCCTCTTATTTTATACTTCAAGTGACCCTGCAGCAAACGAACCGTGGTCCTGGTTGCAACAAGGTTTGTGCAATTGTCCCCTACTGTATCCTGCATGAGGCCAACTGCTATGTATAATATTATTTATATGGAAAGTGATCTTAAAAAAGCATAAGGACAAAAATACTTGTATGTGCCAATGTGGATGAAAAAGCCCGTCAAAGACATGAAAGCTGTTCTCTCTTTTTTTTTTTTTTTTTTCTAGGGCAGATTCTGGATGTACTGGACAAATATAATCTGAGTGATAAAACTCTTGTATACTTTACGTCTGACCAAGGGGCTCATGTGGAAGAAATCTCCAGTTCTGGAGAAGTCCACGGAGGATACAATGGCATATATAAAGGTGAACCTTCTCTGGTGATTCTTAAAAGCTATGTCAGAAACTATAATCTCCTTGTTTTCACTCCAAAACTCTAACCTACTCTGTGGCCAAGGTCAAAACTCGATTCCCTAATAGTAAACTTCTCATAATTGTCTTTCCAAATTTCAAATGTAGGTAGTAAATATGAGGAATTTACTTGTCAAATACAGCAGCTCAACCAGTGTACATACTTAACCAGTTTTGTGTAGTTTTAACAGTAGCAAATATACTTCTGAACTGGGCAGAGATTAAGCTTTGGAAGGATGTCAGTTCATAATACTTACTATAATGGCTGAATAGCAGAATAGAATGCAAAAAAGGTTTTTGTGAGCCACAAGGAATCATAATTCGGAGTTAAATACCATGGAGTGAGTGGTATCACAGAAACAGAAGATACAGAGAAGATGAGAGAAGAGAGTCCATTATATTCATTACAGAAAAAGTAGAAAAGGAAAATTTGGTTAAAAAAAGAAAAAATTCAAAGTTGGATTGAGTTTGGGATGGGCAAGTTCAACAACAGCCAGAAGAGGACAAGATTTCAAGCAGAAAATACTGAGAGATTTTTGAAAACAGTGCATAATGCACTGAATTGAGGACTGATTTAGGAATGGAAAGACTTCAGTTAGAAGGACAGAGTTTAGTTGTATTCTTTTAGTGAAGGTCTTGAGGAGATTAGTACACCAAAACCTGGTTTTTCTGTGGAGACTTAAAATGCATTTAACATCTACCTTATTATAGTGTACTTTCCCCTGGTGATATGACACAGCAGTAGTGAAAGGAACTGCTTTTGTTGCAATATGATGATTTGTATAGAAGAAAGACTCCAGCTTAGCAAATATCCTTCCTTAGTTTTTCTATTCCCATATCCCTGGCATGGAGATTCCCTTCAATCAACAGGAATGTACTGCATCATTGAGTACATTTGAGAGCATGGCTCCAACTTGGGGATGAAAATAATTTTTGTCAGCAATTTTTTTCTTTTTCCTTTTTTTTTTTTTTTTAAAGCATACAAGAAGAGATAATAGAATAAGAAAATGAAGGATGTGGAGATGGAAAATTTCTCCTTGGTAGCATGGCTATAACATTCAGTCACACACTGGTCATAAGCAAAGATTAGGATTATTCAGTCACAGACTGCTCATAGGCCACATTATCAAATAGGAAATAAATGATTCCTTCTGACAAATTACAGAAAACAGTTTTCCAGTGTGCAAGTAGTAGACAGACAGCATTAGGAAAATGCATGTCAATATATTGTTAATAATCTCGTTTAATCAGAGTAGGAATGCTTTTTTTTATTATTTTTAAATGAATGTGGTGAATATTCTTGTTATTTTACCAGAGATAATTTTTTTTTCATTCTTTCACTAAGAAGTGGCTATGTTCAGCTAGTTTTTCTTCCCTTTCCTTTGCTGAACTTCATTAGATTCCTTTTGGCTCATTTCTCCAGCCTGTTAAGGTCCCTCTGGATATCAGCACAACCACCAATGGACCAGCCATTCCTCCTAGTTATGTAACATCTGAAAAACTGCAAAAAGGAAGAAAAATAGACATATACAGTAAGCAATAACAATACAGTGAGGTTTTCAAGTGAGAAGACTCTACAGTTTTTAGTCAGTAGGTATCTGCCTGAGAAATGACCCTTAGGTTTTGAGAGAGCTTTGTGCGAAGGAAATGCTACACAAGCAAAATGAGCAATACCAGTCATCAGGTTCCAAACTATCAGATGGATCCCCTTCAGCTAACACCAGAGTGAAATGTATCTTGACTGTTAGCACATAGGCTTTACATAGTGATTTAAGTAATTAAGAAACCATATGGTTACATATATGTTGCTGTAGGCACAGCCTGAGGGGTTTTAGAAGCTCTAAAAAATACTTGCCTCCTAAAATGCCAGACATAAGGTACAGGATAAATGATGAGGCACAAGAAAAAAGGACAAATACACTGGGGAATATATCTTCCTTAGGAACTTGATGATTGAATGGAGCATTTTCTATCAAGCATTGCAAAATTCTATATTCACACTTGCAGAATGGGGAGCAATTTGAAATAAATCTGAATTAATAAAAAATCTGACTGATATGGTTATTTGGGTAGTAATTTTTAATATTGTGTGGTTTGCAGTTACCACCTATGCTATGCTGGCTATACTATGGGATAGAAAATAATCACTATATAAGAAACAAAAAAAATATTGTATGAGAGACATTCTTAATAAAATAGAAATAAATTAAAAGACCAATGCAGTCAGTTGAACATACTTCTAACTTTTAAAAATACAATGAATTCTGCTTTATCTTCCACTCTTTCCATCTCCATATCAGTCTTCAATTTATCAAGTATATTATGGATCATCTTCTAAAGGGATGAAGCAGAAGTGATCAATTGATTGCATAATTAGCAAGACTTTATTCATATTAAGAGCCATGTACAATAAACAGTGTTAGAGGTCTGTAGGTCATACATCTCTGCAAGATTTAATGGACCTCAGATCCGTGAAGCCCTAGGTCTCCAGCACTGATATGCAAGCACTAGGAGTTTGCTTCATCTGATAGGTAGCTTACAGAATTGCGAGATACGCATGCCCTTTCTTCTTCTACCAGAGATTGTCTCTGCTAGACAGCCTCCACTACTTATCTTTTTGTACATGAGCGTGGCATGAATGTGAATATGAATCAAGCCACTTAACCCTCTTGTCAGAGCTAGAGCACTATGCTCAGCAATAATTGATTCTGCCCCAAAATCAAAAGCTCTCAACAGATCTCCACAATTCAAACTCATTAATTTGTCTTGATATCTAGCCAAATGAGCACCAATAATAAATTTTAAGAGGAGTTTGAAGAGTTAGGCTAATGCTGCAAGACTGAATGCAGGATGAGGAAATTGCTTTTGAAGGTTTTATTACTCTGGGTTCTGACTGTGCAACAGTCACCATAAATTTGTATAGACCTTGAAATTAGAAACCAGAGCTAACATAGTGTTTAACTACTTGCTGTCATTTGCAGTCTCTCTCTTCAATATCCTTTTCCAGAAGACATTATATAGTAATATTGCAGTGATGGATCAAAATCATGGCCTATATTTCCAATGGCCTTTTCCTGACAATTATCAGGACAAAGGTGCAGGAGCTGTGTAGTAAATCAAGAAGGTCCCTAAGATCTTTTCCTAATCCCAGATAGTATGACCTTGGTTTAAGTTGTGAAACATGTCAATTTAGATTCTACAAAGGACTTCAGCATTAGTTATATAAATGCTAGGAAGATCACTTTGAGTCTTTCTAAATTCTTAGTATAGCCTAAATCATTTGGCAATGAGAGCACAGTTCTTTCACTTACTGTTTTGAAATGGGACTGTTGCAAATTTAATTGAACATCTTGAAGTGTAATACTGTTTCCTCACTGATACAGGATAAAGGATTGAAAACTTATAACTTCCCCAGCTTCCCTTTCTTTTATATACTTCTATTATGCCTCTTTCTCTTTAATACCTCATTCAGAAAAGAATTGTCTCTCCAGTCTCTCTCTTTAGTCTTAAAGGATGAGCGTTTTTTTTGTCCCTAATTTCTCATAATTTTAAACTTTGAACTCTTTCTAATTACACAATATATTATTTTAAAATGATTTTACAAGTATTGCCTTTCACATTTTGCCACTACCTCTTTGTATACTTATGTGCTAATATTATCCATTAGATCCTATAAATTGCCTATTGTCTTTTTATCTTACTAATTATAGATGTGCATTAAGCATTAGTCTTCGCATAAGTCCTTTCTCTTAAGAATGCAGTGAATGCTATGATATGAATAACTAAGGCCATAGATCTTAGTTATAATACTCTTAGAATACTTAGAATAAGTCATTTTTATTCTGATGGTCATTTCTGCTGCAAATACTTTTATAGATTTTGAACCTGAATCTTGTTTCCTATTCCATCCAGCTTGATGTGAAGTCCATTATCTTTTCTGAATTTGATCAATGTGTCATACATGAAATTTTCAATTCCACAGCTCACTTCCCCTCCAAAATTGAAGTAAATATATTAAAATAACAAGGGATGCAATGCAGAGTAGCATCAAGGTACCTTAAAATTAACTTTTTTGCATAGTGTCACACACTGTTTGTTTTGTCTGTTTCCTGCTTGTTAGTCAGATTTTGATTCATGAGAACCTTTTGTCTCCTAACCCATGATTCATGTTCCTGAACTGTTTCTGAAGGTCCTTCTCTATGATCTTTCAAAAGTTGAAATCTGGATACAGCCTCTAAAACAAAAAATAGTAGCTATTTCAGAAAGAATTTCTTCTCAATAACTCAAAATTTTCTTACCTGACATCCTGAAGAACTCTTGGGTAAATATGTGTTTCTTGGTTACTTATTATTTTGATTAGAAACTGAGCAGAGAAAGAAAACTAGTAGTTCCTGTGGACTTAGTGGTCATTTGAGTCATTTGGGCCAGTTATTTTCTTTGGAAACTGCAAGTTTGTAATTTTTTTTCTTTTTAAGTTCTTATTTCTGTGTATTTTCCTATCTATCTCTTTATCTTTCATATCAGGTAACTGAATGATTTTTAATACATTGTCACGTAAGTCATATTGGATGCATAATTTATAACCTCTAAGTTGTTTATAACATGAAAGTTATTATGACTTATAACATAAATTAGGGTAATCTTCACCTGTTTAAAATTAACATTTTCAGATTGAAATATGGCAACTGTTGTGTTTAAATTAAGTCTCTTAAAACTTTCTAAGGTATTTTTCCAAGATTTTTTGTTTGTTTCTTTGCTGTTTTTTTTTGTTTGTTTGTTTTCTGTGATAACTCTGTGTTGAAAGGTATAGAACTTTTGGGTATTGTTTTAGAAAGTGATATGCAGGATATCTGCACTGACTTCTTCTTATGTGTTTTTCACTTGCTTTCTCATTATTATGACATCTTCAATTTAAGCATGTCCACTGGAGCTATTCATCTTAGCTTTCCTTTAGGAGCTAAGTACCTAAGATTAGTTTTCCAAAATACTTTCGATCTCTGTTTTAGGATATGATGAATAGAATGCTTGCTCAATTGAATAAACGCACTGTTTAAGGTAGTCTTAAGGATGCCATTATATTCTTCTTTGATGAGCTGAGATATTGAATCTAATTGTGGGAAGTTTTATTTAGTTGCTTAATTACTTATTTCTTGAGTAAGTATTATAAAATTGTGTTATAAAATGTGTCTCTTCCATTATGTACTTTATAGCAGCAAACAATAAAGGCATTAAAATCTTTTCTCCATACATTTTATCATTATACTATTTCACTGGTACATATTTTAGAGAGTGGAAATCCTCCCTCATTGTCAGTTGTTGACACCTATTCCACTGTTAACATGTGGGAATTGCTATGGAGTCTCCTTGTATCTCTTAACACTCTTACTGTCAGCTTCTTTTCAATACGTATCTAAATATATTTTGCCTGTACTTTGGATCTGCATATTAGAAAACTTCTCTTTCTTTGTACTTGTGAAGCATTTAACACAACGAATACAGGCACTTGATTATTGTCATGCTGCTAGAGTGGGTCATGAGTCTGCGAATGAAGGCAAACACTGATAATGGTAAACCATTTGTACAATATTCATTCTAAATGCTTTGTGCCTTAGAAATAGGTATATGCATGGATACTTTGTTAATGTCTGTGAAAAATAAAAATGAAGGTGTCTAAAGGACTTAGACCCTGATTTTTCCATCTAGTACAGATCCGTGAGTGCTAAACAAGGACTGGAAGAATTAACTATTCAGTATTTTATTGAAGCCTATTATTTTTATATAATTTCATATACTGCAGTATTAAGCTCATTCATCAGTGTTTCTTGAAGCTAATAGTAAACCTTTTCCTATCTCTAAGTCGCAGAATAATTAAGCGACCATTACTCTGGCCTCAGTAACTGCGCTATTGCATATTTAGTGATATTAGTTGGAGTTTCCCCTTTGATTTTAATGAGAGTTGGAACTGAGTTTTGTTTCAAATGTACTCTATGTTTTTATTTTCTCTGAAGCAATCCAGATTTTTATATAATCAACTCATCTTGTAATTTTAACTGAAACAGAAAATATCTTTAGAAACCCTCTCATTTGATTGGAAGACAGGTCATATTCATCTAAATGAGCTATATGTGTTACATTCACCTGCACAAGAGGAGCTCAAGTTGAAAATTAACAAAGGTATGTAAGTTAAAGTTCAGTAGGTTAAAGTTCAGTAAAAGAGTGAACTTGCCACTGAAAAGAAATTTCTGTTTGATCATTTACTAAGGTAACCAATAGTAGCATAAAGTCCACTACAGGTGGGTAGAATAATTAATTTCCTTGCCTTTTTCTATCATTCAAGTGAATTAATTGATTTTGGAAGCTTTGTTTTTAGAAGACTGTAAGAAGGACAGAAAGGGTGGTATGGTTATAACCCAAATGATCTAAGGAAGTTATTTTAAATAGTTTTTATCATTCATCATTCAAAATATTAATAGAGTTATACCACAGAGTTCCCCTTTATATATCATCTTTTGTAAAAGCTCTATTCCCAGAGTTCAGTAATAGCAGTCAATTTAAACTACAGGGAGAAAAAAAGAGGCATTCTCATAGCTAAGATTTAAAATGAGGTTAAAATGGAAATTTGGCATTGTGTTGTGGATGACTGAAGAGACTTATGTCTGTACTTTGTCTGCTCCTGCAGATTTTTCAGGAAAGGTGAATGTAAGCTATTGTTCAATATAGCACTGAAGGGTGCAGCTACTCAGAAAGCATAGATAGCTAAGCATGAAAATACAGCCCAGGGTGTTTTGTGCTGTTTTAAAAATATTTTTCAAAGAATTTAAGAGAACAAAAATAATGTATAGCTAGGCTGCCTAGAGTTTGCTGGGCATAGAGACTACTAGGTTGCTGCCTTTTCTCTGTTTCAGCATTGCCAAGTCCAAGCAAAATACAAAACTAATGAGTCAGATCCTTAAATATCAAAATATTTTATTTTAAAATAAGGACCTGCTGTGATTTCTTTTTATTTTCTTTCTAATATTTTAGCTATTTGGATGTTTGATTCATGTTTCAAGCATTAGTAGTGAAACCTTGATTGATTTTATTTTTAAGGAAAAAAGAGTGTATCTAGCTTGAACAATGTCTAACAGCTAGAGTTTTAAAGACAATGTATATCAAGGGATTTGTAATCATATCACATCACTGAGCAATTCTAGTGATGTCAATAAAACTAGTTATAATGAAGACGAACGCCGTGTAGTCATAGATAATACAAGACAGTCTTCCGCAGTGGACCTGTAATTCCTGCCCTGGTTCCTTGCTATTCCTAACCTCCAGAGATATAAAAAAATTATGTTTCAATTAGTCTTTTGATAGGAAAACAGCAGTCACTTCTTCATAGACATAAGTGAGGAGATAGCCCTGCTGTGGAGTCCATTTTGGTTTTGGTATCTCACAGCAGGGAGGCTGAGTTTGCTGAGTGCACCCTTTGTGCTTGGGTAATGTGCAAGCTTTTTGTCCTGTTCTGTAATGACTCAAGAAAATTGTTCTGTGAACCTAGGAGCTGTGAAAGTGATCCAATATCTAGGTTTTAAGAATTTCAACATGTGGGAATGGAATTCCACTTACCTTGAAATTGCTCTGCCTTCAGATTACACAGAATGCAACGATAAAACAAGAATTTATTTAAACAATCCAGTCTACATAGCACAGTTACTAGGTTCAGACAAGTATAAAGAAATAAAGGAAACCTTGCACTAAAAGCTACCTGTGGTATAGATCGGCTGAGTTTTCTGTCTATCCATACTGTCCATCCAACAAGCTGCTGTGATGTGCACTCAAAACTAGGATCCATCTCATGAACTAAATCATCTCCCCAGCATAGTTATTCACTGAAAATATCTAAATTTGAGGATGCCTGTAATTTTATGTCCTTTTACTTTTCTTCTGTTTTTATTCAGATTTAACTACTCCCTTCTCAGTAGGATTTTCTGTGAACCATAGTTCTGTCAGTATACTAATCTTAACACTTTCCTGCTAAGTAACACATAATCCTCACAAAACTTTTAAAAACCTAATGACTGTTGTACATGGATAGAGCCATCTTTTCTACAGTCCATTAACTTCTACCCTGGTCTCAGCTGTATTAACAATCAGCTGTTGGGTGAACACTTCTTTCTCCTAGGTGACTGGTGTTTTAAATCTCACCAAACCACCTTAATAAACATAAATCTACATTTTCTTTAGATTTTTCTTTTTTAAAATTGGATTTTCTACAACAGCGTAAACAAAAATAATGCAAGTATCTCATTCCTGAGCTTTAGGATAGGAAATCACACACTTTACCGTGAGAATGGAATTGCATCTGACACAGTGACAAGAGTAAATTTTTCAAGTTGCTCTATAAGACAGATAATTATGCTGAGCTCTGAACTTGGCACAGCTTTCCAAAAACACAGATTGTTGCTTGATGTAATGTTGGATATTAGAAGGTCTAAGTTTTCTTATGTCAGACTAGATAATTACGTGCCCCTGACTATTCAATATTATGAATTCTGATAAAGCACATGAAAAACGTAACCACAAATTTTGTATAACAAAGAATCATGAGCTAAAGATTTGTCAGACACAAAACTGTGTGCATATATATATATGCACATATATATATATATATATATAGGGTAAAGGTCTATGCAAAAGGGAATTTTCTATCTTTAAATTGCTACTTACCCTTATGAACAGTGAAAAACCTGTAGAAAACCTTATTGAGCAGTAAAAAAGCTGCAGGAAAAACACTTGGATTCTGAATCCCCCAATGCTGAAATAGGAAAGATCATTGAGGAGTCAGTAAGGTAGGCAACACGTATGGCAAGGCCTGGGCTTGACACCAAATGTATTAACAACGGTGTGGTGTTTCAAAGGTCTAAGAGGCTGAGGAGATAGAGCTGTTGAAGTACTGTATTGTAATATTTTGTTCTTTTGTGGGTTTTTTACTTGACAAAGGGAGGTACAAAAAAATATGCTTATAGTATTTTTTGTCAGAACCCTGAATTGCTGTTTGATTCAGTTAATGGTAGGGGTTCAACAAATATATTTCTCTTCTTCCAGACATTTCTATTATGTAAACAAATCTCAATTTATTTGTAAATGCCTGGCCCTGACCACGCTTAAACACATCCAAAACTCATCTGTTTACGAGATTTTTTTTTTTCCAAAGTGATATATGAATTTCAAAGATCAACCTGAAGTGCTCAACATAGTCACATTGACTGTAAGACATTAATAATAGAACATGTAATAGCTCTTCATACAGAGCTGTTAAAATCATATATTAAGTAATGGTAGTAATATGACGAAGACATTGCTCTTCTGCAAGGATTTCCGGAGGGCTGGCCAGTGAGGGATTTTGTAGAAACAAAGAAAATGGCTGCAATGTAATGTTGAATGCAATCAGTTGATAGTGCATTTGATGCAATTGTGGTTTTTTACAAGTTGAAAAGGTCTTCACAACAAACTGAGATCTGCCATCGTTGCAGCTAATTTCTTCCTAATGTATTGCATTGGAGAATTCAGTAACATACTTAAATTAGTACTTTCTTCTATCTAAAGTCATTAGGCACCCTTTTAATATCTTTATTAAAATATCTTATGTCTATATATATCTTATCTTTACAGCTTATATCTTTAAAATATATCTCCTCTGGGTTTATACCTCAGACATACAGGCATACTTTAATTTATTTTCAGTTCCTGTTTTTTGGTTATACCTTCAATAGCTATGTGTCATACTAAACAAAATTCTATCTTAAGATGCCTGCAAGGTGCCTTTTTATCTCCTGCATCTTTTACTTAATTTCGTTTGTAAACTAAACACATTTTATAAGCTCTCTCTTACTATGAGAAAAGTACTGATTGTGTGTGGAAAATCTAAACCTGGCAAATTGAAAATAAGATAAAGCTTTTGACGGAAAGATTCTAGACAGAATGTTCAATATTTGGAAATTGAATCTTATGGGGTGGGTATTTTTCTAAGAAGAAATTGATTTCTTGGCAAACAAAACTTGCATTTTTCAGGTGGAAAATCAACAAACTGGGAGGGAGGTATTCGTGTACCAGGGCTTCTCCGCTGGCCAGGAGTGATACAGGCTGGTGCCTATCTTGCTGAACCAACGAGTAACATGGATATATTTCCTACCATAGTCAAACTTGCTGGGGCACAACTACCCTCTGACAGGTATGCTCTGTAGTCATCTTTGTTTTGGAGAAAGTCTCATGAGTGTTTTATACATTCTGGTGATGTCTATTAAGGTAGAGGTGGACAGGGAAAAAAAAATAGAGTTTAAAAGCATTTTTTATTGTGATTACTTACAGTAGTATGTTGTCTCTTTTAATATAAACATACTTAAATATTTTATAGAAATATTATATTTAAATACAGCTTAACTTGCAGAACAAGCACCAAACAAAAAGGAGATAAGAGAATACCACTGTCGTGGTTTAAACCCAGCTAGTAACTCAGTACCATTACAGCTGTTCGCTCTCCCCCCTGCCTTACCTTCTTCCTGGGTAGGATGAGGAGGGGAACTGAAAGAATGTAAACCCTACTGCTGAGGTAAGAGCCCAGGTTTACCTGGATATCTATCAGGTATATTCCATACATGCCAATCACATCCCATCCTGGAATGTCCTGGGTTCAGCAGTAGCAGTCATTTTTCTCCTTCTTAGTAGCTGGTACAGTGCTGTGGTTTTGACTTTCAGCC
>JANRGW010017128.1:0-16327 GCA_024733675.1 Psilopsiagon aymara | reverse complement strand
CATCTGAGTCACTGGGGACACTGGGGAGTTGTTGTTCATTGATTGTTCTTATTTGATTTGTTGGTTGTTGGGTTTTTTTCATTTGGACCGCAGGAGAGAGGAAACATGTTTAAACCACACTGGTAAATCTTGCGTTTCATGAGAGGAGCTGCTCCAAATCAGCAGCTTCAAGCACAGATTATAGTAATTCTGTGGGAAGAAATGCAGTTGAGATAATTGCATTTCAAGATGCCCCCTTTCAAGGGATGCAGTAAGGTACATCCTCACCCTTTGTGCAGGGTGCTACTGTGGAGTCAGGGAATTGCTTTCTTGGAGGAAGGCTTTGAGAGGAGAGAACTATGAGTGATGGTTAGCAGTGAAATGTAGCAGGTATGCTAGAAGGAAAGCTTCCAGGCTCAGGAGAGTTCTGATCCACAGTGAGTGACTGATTCCATGCTGGGTTTCAGTGCTGTAATGAATGCATTCTGTTTATTGCTGTTTGTCTTCTATAAAACTTGAAGCCAACAAGCTGCTCAAGCAAGCTCTGAAAGACGCTTAAATTGTTTGTACAGGAATCGGTGCAATATACTATGCAGTGCAATTGTGGGTTGATGATCTTAATAAAATGTTAAGGTCCAAACATCAGTTTGGTTTTTCTCCTTTCCTTCCTGGCTTCCTTGCAGAACTTCCTACGCTGCCAAAACAACAAGACCAACTACAACTTGGTGTGTGAGACACTGCAGTTTCTGGACTGCATCTGTGGGAGCACAACTGGGGGACTTGGCCTTCTTGGTCTGTATATAAATGAGAAAAATGTAGCACTCATCAATCAGACACTGGAAAGTTTGACCGAGTACTGCCAAGGACCTTGCCATGAGAACCAGGTAATACATCCATGGCTGTGAAAACCATCGCCCTTTCTTCCTTCACCTGCAGCATGCGCTCTCCTGGGCTGGGTTCTCAGGCTACACTTGTGTTGTCTCGCGGCGCTGCTCACTTGACTGCCCTACAAAGGGGCTGGTTTATTTTTTATTTTATAAACTCATAATAATCAACTTTTCTTTCTTGAGGTCCCCTCTGAGGAGCTGAACCAGCCAAAGCAACAGAGATTTTCTTGCTTTCCTAGAATTTAAGTTGTTTTGTTAGACTTGACAGACAGGGAGAGCAGGGAATTTTTGTACTTGAAACACTCTGTAGTAAAAATGTTGCTGAACCCCAGCTCTGTTGCCTGTTATAAATGAAGCCAGGAATGCAGCCCCCCAGCCTGATGGGAGGAGGTTGAGCTCTTTAGCTTCATTAATGAAGGCGATAAGCACATTGAGGTTGTTTCCAGTCATAGTCTTGTGTGTATAGCCAGGTGTGTGTCACTGCCAACTGTCAGTGCACTTCCCTGGGGATGTGGTAGGGGTTCTTAATGAGGAAAAGTTGGGTGTTTCTGAGGACCACCAAACTCTGGAACACCAGCCTTTGTCCAGCTCCCTCCAAACCATACTGCCAGCAGTATGTTCTGCTCCAAGCGGGAATAACTGTTTTGAAGTTATTCAAACTGGTTTAAATGGTGGTTTAGATAACTGCTTTACAGGAAAGGTGTAGCTGAATAACTGCTATAATCCTACTGGATAAAGCAGTTTCTGGCCCACAGCTGGTCTTCATCTGCTGTGTGCCTTGAAGTGATCAGTAAGAAATATGGGAGGACACTTCATTGGCATAAGCAGGAGCATTTAGGTGCTCAAGAATTATGGTTTGCTCGAGAGGGAAGGATCAGAGGGCAGGAGCAGCTGTCCTGCTTGACCATGCTTTTCCCATTCATCTTATAGAATCATAGAATAGTTGGGGTTAGAAAGGACCTTATATCATGTAGTTCCAATCCCCCTGCCATGGGCAGGGACACCGCACACTAGACCATGTCACCCAAGGCTCTCTTTTACAGAAGCATCACCAAGTAGTCGGGCCTATTTCTTCTGCCTTTGGTCAAAATGTGATTCTTGCTAGAACTGTTTCCATGAGTCACATGAAGTCTGAAAGACTGGAGTAGATCAAAGTAAAGAGATAGCTATCCCAAAATAGTCTTCCTTTAGATATAGGTATGGATTTTTGCATGGATCTCGATGACAGAGCAGGGCTCTGGATTTTGAAGCCAGCAGCCTACTGTCAGTTTGTACATTTTAGTTATAGACCATTGTAAAAGCAGGGTTAAAGGGTAAGCAAGAAATTTACAGGAATTCACATTCTTTGGTTAGACTGGACTGAAGTAGGTGTTGATTGGCACAGCTAAAATAAAGAAATCTCTCCCTAATCTTAGTAAAACAGTGTTCTTCCTTAGCTATGTGTTCAGCCTGGATGCTTTGGCATGTGAATGCTTCGTTTATCAACTGTGTTGCCTTCTGCTTCCTGAGGCTGGGTGGTTTCAGTAGGACATACCATGGCTGATGTTAGGAAAAGGTTGAAAGAAAATGCCTTAATCTTTTGTTATTCGACTGATTGGAGTTTTCTGTTCAGTTATCCATCTCGAACAGCTTACGAGGTGATGAAAGAGGTGACTCTTCTCTTCTGGCTGGGTCACCAGTCTGGGCTGCATTTTTAGTGCAGACAATTAGTGAAGTTTGAATTTTCTTTGGACAGAACTGCATTGCTACTCACGAGTCCAACGGTATTGACATCATCACAGCATTAATTCTCAATGACATCAACCCTTTGGGAAAGAAGAGGATGGACCTTGTGTTGGAGCTGAAGGCAAGTGACTGTTTTGTGCAATCCACATAAAGTGTTAGATGAAACATAATTTTATTGTTGGAATTATGTGGGTGTTTATTATACTCCAGTATTCGTAAGTGCCAAAAAATGATGTGCATCAGTGCACTGAAGGCAGTGCCCAAAAGATTGCTTGTCATAGGTATTTAATCTTTTAAATGATAATATGGAGCCACCAGTTTTCAGACTGGGAGGAAATGCTGAGAAATCCTAACATAATTTCCTGTTAAAAACTTAAAGCCAGTGAAAACTTCTCTATTGTTGGAGAGCTTTTACATGTACAACAGAACTAAAATTTCCTGTGCTACATCTAGTTTCCTAGTACTTGATTGCTGTTGTTGAATCAGTTGATGTTTAATCATCAAGAAATTTTTAGGGCTGTTTAATGCTGAAATAATTAGCCTTAGTGCTGGTTTCAAGATACATTAACAGGTTGTCTTCTAGCAGCAGTAGTCACTAAGCACTCCTGCTTCAACATACGTTAGAAGTATTTCCGTTCTGACTTACTGTCCTGTGAAATAGGGCAGTGTCTAGTTGTTTTCTGTTGTCAACTCACACCATTATTATGGGTAATGTGAGGGTTTTATTATTCTAAATAAAAAATGCTTTTAGACTCAACGAGCGTTATCCTTCAAAATTAAATACTTTATTGGTTTTTATTGTCAGTCATGATGGATTTTAATCTTAATTGTTTGTATTAAAGTAGTCTGGTGCCTTGTGGTAGTTTCCCGTTTCCTTCCTCTGTTCCTTGGCATGAGCAGGTTGCAGCGTACTTTTCAGTTAAAAGCAGCAAAGCACATCTGTGTCTTCAGCCTTAGCTGTCCTTTGATCTAATCAGCATTATTTTCAGTAAAGCTGAGCTGCACCAGTTTGGAGTTGAGAGCTTGTAGTTATGCTGCAGGATCTTTAAAACAAAGCAAAATCATACAAGCTTGAAATGTCAGCATTTTAGAAATCTAAACCTTGACTTGGGTTAATTTGATGTCTCCCAATAAGTTGGGTTTGGGAAATAAACTGGTAAAAAAATACTGTTAAGTTGTATATCTCAGTAATAGAGAAGATTGAGTGCTTGGCAAGATGAGGCTGTAGCAGTCCTGCAGTGGATGGCTGGGAAGATTTCCTTTGCCTGTGCCTCTTATTTGTAGAAACTGGGGATCTACAGCTGTTGTGGGCAGCAGGCATGGTAATGCTCAAATTGGGTACCTTCATTTTTTCACTTCTGGCACTGATTGCCATTGGTTTTCCTTCAGAACAATGCTTCAAAACTGCTTTTGGCGATCATGGAGAGCAGGCATGACAGTGAGAATGCAGAGAGGATCCTCTACAACATGAGGCCCAAAGAGCTGGTAAGTCCCTGGGTCGTTCCAGAGCTACCAACTCCCTTCAACGCAGGTACAGCAGCACTGGGGAGACTGATGTGGCTGTGTCCACCCCAGAGGTGCTCCAAAAGGTCTTTGCATTGATCACTGGTGACTGGAAGATCTAAAGAATTTGGTTGAAGGAATGCAGTATCCACCGGGCACAGATCTGCCGAGTTCCCAGGTAGCACAAGCAATTAGGGAAGGCATGCTGAATGCCATAGAGAGGGGATTCAGCATCCTGCATAAGGCAAGAAAGGAGCATCGCCTGGGACTAGGGAATCCACATGCAGAAGTTGTTTGCACAGGAGACAGAGAGAGATGAAAATATCTTGTGACCTAAAAGCTGTTCAGCAGCATGCAGCAGGCTTTTGGGCTGGTTAATGTGTTAACTGGTGAAAACAAACAGGAGATTCAAAGTACAGCTTAAACACTGTTGGCTTGTCTCTGTGCACGTAGTTACGGCAGGGGCCAGAGGTCACAACATGATGGGGCATGTGGCGAGTGTGGCGTGGAACATGTTACCTGAAGGGGAGCATGAAGTTTAGTTTCCTGTGGTAATGAGCTCAGCTGAAGGTGCTGAGTTCAGGTCTCCTGTTTTACCCTAAGCTCACTTACCAGCAAAATATGTTGATAGACCTACATTATTCCTCTTGAGTCTGTATGCTCAGCTCCCTTTCACCTCTGTAAGAGTGCCAAGTATATACTGGCCTTATTAGATTCAGCCTTAGCCTGAGCCTCTCTTTACTGGCCCGTTTCTCTTTTTTCTAGGTGGAGGTGATAAAGAAGGCTTATCTGCAGGGAGAAGTAGAATTTGAGGATGGAGAGAATGGGGAAGATGTTGCAGCATCTCCAAGGAATGTGGGACACAACATATATATACTAGCTCACCAGGTAGAATTTCACCTACAGCTTCTGTAGCACCAAGTGTCACAAACTGAATAGCTAAAGGTCTGCTTTTCACTGAAATTGTTTTAATGGTTCATCTCTGAGACAAACTCACTGCATGTTCCCTCTTTATCGGAGCAAATTCCAATCGTTAAAGAATCCGAGAAGTCAATGATACAAGAAAATTTTTGGCATATTCTTTTTCAATTGGAAGCAGGCAGGCTCTTGCCCCGGTTTCTGTCGACGTGTGGTTCAAGTTCTGGGCAGTACTGAGGAGCAATGTATTATTTTTCAGCTGTATCAAAGACTACTTTATACTCCCAAAGAAATGGTAATCACAGATCAATTAAGCTCTAGCAGAAATCTCCCTCTGCTTTTATGGTTCTTGACACATTGTCTCTGAGTTAGTGCCAGTCAGGTTTGTTGTATTGATACAATGTGGTGTTTGAAAGGTAAAAGACCAAGGGAGAGAACAAATACATCTATATCTACTTAATATATTGATGCTGCATAAATCACTCCATTAGAACTCCTTTAGTGTCTGAGAAGAAAGATCATCACTATGCTGTAAGATGAATTTATAGCATCCAGAAGCATTTTTGGATCAGTGCTCCGTGCATCTGCTTTTTAGTTGATGCAAATTTTCTCCCCTGTCCCTGCCTAAATACCTGTGTGATTAGCACACCTTTGAATTAGAGTAGATCATAGAATAGTTAGGGTTGGAAAGGACTTTAAGATCATCCAGTTCCACCCCCCTGCTATGGGCAGGGACTTCTCACACTAGACCATGTCACTCAAGGCTCTGTCCAACCTGGCCTTGAACACTGCCAGGGATGGAGCAGTTACCACTTCTTTGGGCAACCCATTCCAGTGCCTTACCACCCTCACGGTAAAGAACTTCTTCCTTGTATCTTACCTGAATTTCTCCTGTTTAAGTTTGAACCCATTAGTGTGTCAAGGTCCCTCTGGATGGCATTCCTTCCCTCCAGCATATCAACTGAACCACTCAGCTTGGTGTCATCAGCAAACTTGCTGAGGGCGCACTCAATCCCACTGTTCATGTCACTGACAAAGATGCTGAACAAGATCACTCCCAACACTGATCCCTGAGGGGCACCACTCGTTACTGGTCTCCAGCTGGACATTGAGCCATTGACCACAACTCTTTGCATGCAGCCATCCAGCCAGTTCTTTATCCACCGAGTGGTCTACCTATCAAATTGATGTCTCTCCAACTTAGAGACAAGGATGTCATGTGGGACAATGTCAAACACTTGCTCAAGTCCAAGTAGGCACCATCAACTGCTTTGCCCCCATCCGTCAATTCTGCAGCCCCATCATAGAAGGCCACCAAACTGGTCAGGTGTGATTTGCCCCTGGCAGGGCCATGTTGGCTGTCACCAGCCATGTCATCATTTTTCATGTGCCTTGGCATGCCTTCCAGAAGAACCTGCTCCAAGATTTTGCCAGGCGCAGGGCTGAGGATGACTGCTCTGTAGTTTCCTGGGTCCTTCCATTTTCCCCTTCTTCAAAATGGGGGTTATATTTCCCTTTTTCCAGTTGCCAGGAACTTCACCTCATGTAGAAAGATAGACCAAATGTGAATGTTCAAGAAGTTTCCCAAGTGAGGCAAAGGGTGGGAGAGGATGGGTAAAAGAGGAGTACCACATGGATATTAAAAAAATACATATTTGAATCATTCTGACTTGCTCCCAAAATAGAGCTGCAGGGTGTCTGGTTGGAATAGAACAAGCCTTCTGTCAACTTTGCCCTTTCTTAGCAGCTGACTGCATACTATTTCTTTTCTTTTATGCCAAAAATCAGAAATTTAATATCAGAGAGACATCTGGTGTCTCCCACTCCCTTTGCATTCCTTTATTTCAGTTGGCTCGTCATAACAAAGAGCTGCAGAACATGCTGAAGCCGGGAGGTCAGATAGAGGGAGACGAGGCCCTGGAGTTTTACGCCAAGCACACAGCACAGATTGAGGTACAGGGAAAGCAGTGGCTGCCGGGAGGTGTGTGGGGGGAAATGATCTGCTGCGGAAGGAGCTGCTTGGAAGAGGAGCAGTGGATTTGGACCCCGGTTGCATTAGATGTGATATTCTGGTTGCAGTGACTACCTGTGTGTGTGTGGACACATCTTTGACATAAGAATGTATGTGTACGTATTTTATGTTAGTTTTTTGACAGCCGCTGGGGGGGGAGCTATTTTTGAGCTGTCATGTGTGGGCTTTAAGATGGAGCTGAGCAGAGCTCTGTTGGCAGGAGGAAGTGTAACTTCACTTCTGTTACATTTTGGCCAGTGCTGTTGCTGAATCCATAAAGTTAGTGATAGCTTTTGCTATTCTTTCTGTATTAAAATGACAATTTGGCCTGACGTACAGTCTTAGATGCTTTTCAAAAGTAAAGTGTGCACAAGCACAGAGATGTCAAATTCTCTAGTACACAATATAACTGTTATTCCTCATATTATTCCTTATATTTGCCTATGCTGTATGTGGCTAAAATTTGCAAAGAATCTTGATTTGGGTAACCAGATTGCTCTGAACTTCAGTGCTGCATTGGTGCTGCATTTACTGGGCCCCTTGGAAATCCCAGCTTAGAACAGCATTGCCAGGGCAAGACCACAGCATAAAAAATATCAGTCTTGGAGCTAAATGTAGGTCTGCTTTGAAGGTAAATTAAATGAAGTCTCTACCAAGCTGCTGTTTTACAGAACTGTGTCCAAGTTTCCACATGTAACTGGTTTGAAAAAGGTGTGGGGAAACAGACCAAGAAATAAAGGCATTTGAAAGCTAGGAAGAACTCTAATTAAGGCTGCTGTTCAGATTGTCAGGTCGGACCGTACCATGGAGCAAATAGTCTTCCCTGTACCCAGTATCTGTGAATTCCTCACGAAGGAGTCCAAGCTGCGGATATATTACACCACAGAGAGGGATGAACAAGGCAGCAAGATCAATGACTTCTTCTTGAAATCAGAAGACCTCTTTAATGAGATGAACTGGCAAAAGAAATTGCGAGGTAGGTTGCTCTTGCCAGTGTGGTTGTGTGGAGCATTACCAGCAGAGCGCTGAGGTCAGGTTTGCAGAGTTTGATTTGGTAGCAGATGGTTCCCCAGTGTGGCAGCAACCTTGATAATTGGTTGAAAGAGTCTGTTCCTCTGCACGGTGGCAATATGCTATAATGAAGTCAGGCTTAATGCAAGAGCAATATGGACCACCTGGAGGGATCTAGGGGAGAGTGGTGAGAGGGACCAGAGGTCATCTTTTTTAAGATCCAACAGGAAGGAACAAAGTTGTGGGGGCTATTTGAGATGTAGCTTAAATGAGAAGGCATCTGGTGGCAGGGAGAATGGGAGAGGACACAGCTGAAGAAAGCAGTGGTCTGTTTCCCTTCCCTGCACTGGATACACTAAGCAATTCCCTTGGATTGCAGGAGGGAGGCTGGGTAATACAGCATGGACTTATGGTATCTCCAACAACAGAAGTATTGAAGGACAGGTTAAACATGGATCTCCAGTAAAAGTAGAATTTGTCCTTTCTTTGGGCAAGGAATAGACTGGCAGATGGGCTGATTAAGTCCCTTCCAGCCCTGTGATGCTAAAATATCTGAAAGCAAGTATTTTCGAGCACTTCTTTTCCCTCTGAGGTTCCCACTGGCAGCTAGGAAACGCTTGTAAATAATATTTTAATCCATACAGTGCCACCAATTCCCCAGCAAACTTCCTAACTCATTTGGGTTTTTTTTCTTTCATTGACTTCTTGTTTTGCTAAAGGAGAAATGTTGCACATGGGGCTCAGCTTCATTGAGCAGCCATAACTGGTTGGAATTTACCAACAGTGATCCTCTGAAATGTGAGAGATAAAGCAGTTATTTCCTGCTCAAGTCAGCGTCTGCTATCTGATACCACTGTTGTTCCCCATGCTTGAATCAGCTGAACTCCAGTTATTAGCACAAGAGCTCAGGCTGGTCCAGAACTGCCTCTTAGATCAACTGAGAGTGGACTTGTGCCATCCAGCTGCATGCCAGTGTTTCTGGTTGTTGGGTGAATGTGTGTGTGTGTATGTATAAATATTAATACATCTTTTAGCAGATAAAGCAGTTGTAATCATCCAATTTCAAATTTTCAGTCAGGTACAGATAAGACTGCCTGAAACTTGGTCAGCTCTATCGAATTCTTTTTCATGCACGAGTACTAAGTAGAGTGGAGGCATTTCCATGAGCAGTGGATTAGTACTTCTGACAGCATCAAAATCCACAGGAAGCCGCTTCCTAAAAATGACTTCTAAGAGCTCTACAAGAAATATGGGAGTGTATGACATCTACACAAGTGGGCAGCTTTGACAGCATCCATATAGTCTGTTAGATATTGTTGAGTTACTTTAATAGTCTTTGAGGCTATCTCCAGGCAAACTGTGAAGACATCCATAATTAGGAACAGGCCACAGATTAATCAAGATCCACCTGCAGAAGTGGAGAGTATTTCTTTTTGCTTTAAGAAACTGGACTCATTTCGTCTGTCTCCTAATATTCTGGTCTTGCTTGGTCAATTAAGTGATATTCTATGTTTATACACATCTTAAATGCAGGTCTGTGTTTTCAAGATGTGACCAGCTGGCAGTGCTCTGTGTTGTGCTCGTGATACCACTTAAGGGTTATTTAGACCTCAGAAAGGCACCTTAGAAAACTCTTTATAAAGGCCCATGGACGTCCCCCTTCAGCTCATGGTGCTAGCCCATAATCTGAGCACCATAAGTCTCCCAAAGGTCTTAATGAAGAATTGAAATGAGCCTGCCAAAACCAGGCAGAAGGGTAACACAGGGCAGGTAGTCTGTGCCCATCCCCAAAGGAAGGTTTAAAATAAAATGTGGAACTTTATAATGACCATTTGTATAACAATTTCATACAAATTAATTCAATTTGCTTACAAATTCTTCCAGTTAAAGTGAAATTGAGAACAGAAATAATACAGAAACCATTGCATTGTGTATTTGAAACACTGCTACATCACATTTTGAGGCTTAACATGTGCCTGGCTAATTAGGTGCAGTGAAGCCTGCATTCTTACAGTGATGGGGTACCTTTTTGTAGTCCTTTCCTCCGCATTCAGCTGTTCAATACATTGGCTTTTTATGTGCATTTCAACTCAGTATAATGAGGCATTGTATAATTCTTCTAACCCATTTTTTTTCTGCTTAGGATGCTGGAAGAGGTGATTTGCTGAAGGGATGTGGTGGTTACTGTGAGGCTTAGAATTGCAGCATTCATTAATTTGCTCTTCAGCCCCAGAGTCTGCATTTTTGACTTTTCCCTAAATTTTACTGTGAGCTTCTTTGCCTTTGCTCTCTGATATCTCTGTACACACTACCTCCTTCCAACAGGAGAGAATATTACTTCTATTCCTTCGTTGGGAGCATTTTTAATAGCTTATTATTTTTTGCCGCTCCAGATTTCAGGAGTACACAATTTGCTGCAGAATAAACCTGCAGGAGCTAAAATCAGGGGTGGTTTGCCTCAGGGCAGAGGGAATTGCTATAACGCAGCTTCTTGGCTGTCCTTGTCTTCTGGTCTGCGACCACTTCAAAAAATGAATCTTTGTTTTCTGTGCTCTTGATCCTAGCTGCAGAGATTATTAAAATCAGGAGTCTTCTGGAAAAGCATTTATAGGTACCATTAAGAATTTAAAACTGCAGCTATTTAACTGTGCACTCACCTCTGTGCAGATGCGCTTGAGTCCTTTGCCCACAGGGCAGGTTCTGGGGCTACCTTGGTCTGTTATCAGCTTGCAGTAAAGTTGTCTTACTTGCTTGGCAGCTAGTCCTAAGAATTTTAGCTGTATTGCTGTGCATTTTGGGTCTTAATTGTCTACCTTGCCTGCCCTCCACTGAGTTTTCTCTGGCTTGCTGCAGAAAAGAAGTTTGAAGGTGCGCACCATCTCAGGTGAGCTGCTGGCAGCAGTGTAAGTTGGAGGGATGGGGCTGAATCTCACCATTGCTACCGTGTACAAATCTTCTTCCTCCTAATTGTTCTTCGTGTGACTGAGTACGAAGTATACTATTAGGAGAAACCTGAAGTCCTTGACCTCTGTGTTTCTGAACTCATTCTCATGCTGCTAAATCATGTTTGAAAATACTTCCCTTTTTGACCTGAGTCCTTTGCCTTGAAGCACTTTGAACTGGAAGTACCCCAAAGGTAAAGAGTAGTCAAATAAACTTCGGCAGAAGCTATGAACATTACCACTGTTTGTGCTTTTGGGCAAACTGAAAATAAACTACGTTTTGGTGGAGATTAATTTTTTATATAGACTTCTTATTTTTGAAATGCTCTATTGAAAAGACTTGTTTTTCTCTTTTGCAGCTCAACCTTTCCTATACTGGTGTGCTCGCAACATGTCCTTCTGGAGCAGTATTTCCTTCAACCTGGCTGTCCTTATGAACCTGCTCGTAGCGTTTTTCTATCCATTCAAAGGAATTAGAGGAGGTACCAATATTTATTACACAAAAATATCTGAACAAATGAGGTATAATGTACCAAATTCTCTTCCCTACTGCTGTCTGCATCACTGTGTACTTCGGTAGGGATAGGAGAGTAGAAATTGGCTTTTTTTAATTGCCTTGATTTAAATAGCACTTTTCTCTGACTTGCTTTTTCCTGAGGTGTTTTTTTAGGAAAATATAGAGCCATGCTTCTTCCTAAGGGAAAAAATTATCCAAGACTGACATCCACCTTTAATTACTTGACTGTTCCACTTTGTTTTAAAGTTCTGTAATTAACTGTTGAACTAAAAATATGAGAAATGTTAATTTGTTGTTTTCTTTGAGCTTGCGTTTATTACTGTCATTTCCCATGAAACTTTTATGGTTGCATAGCATGTTAGGAGGCCTCTGAGTGTTGGGGTGGGGTGAATGAGATTACTCTGACTTGGCAGGTGTACAGGGGCAAAGTGACCTGCCTTATGCCATTAGAAATTGATGTATGATATGGAAAAAGAGCCCATCTCTCCTGTTACTGCCTTTCCTAGGAGCCCCGTCTTGTAGAAGCACTTGGAGCAGAGGTTGCCCTAGGGAGCAAGGAGGAGTGTGCCTGCCTTGGCCCCTAGCTCAGGAGCAACCTGCTGCTCCAAGGTGCCTTGCCATCAGCGGATGGCAGCTGTCATTTCTGCCTTGAAACATGGGTTAACATGTGCAGTTCGTGTGGGATTGCACAATCTTGATGTAAGAGAGCTCTTGGAAGTTGCTTTTGATCCAGACAGTGGAGTTGTGTGACAGTGGTGGTTCTTAGGGCCAATTCAGTAAGTACTCCCGGTGGAGTCCTGATGAGAGTCAACTGTTCTTCCCTAGCTCCGGCCTCTCCCAAGAGATACACCCCAGGGCAGGTTGAGAGGTGGAGTCATGTCAGCAAGCATCAGGAATCTGGAGAAATGTTCTTGTGAATGCCTCTACCATGTTTATCGCTTGCAGAACTGGTGTAAAGGAAGTGTCTAAGTAGGAGCTTTTTCCACATCTGTGTCAACTGGAGTAAATAAGAACCCCAGCAGTAAAACCTCCTGGAGAGGGTGATTCATGGTCAAGCCTGCCCTTCCCTTTCTTTGAGGTTTGTAATGTAGCAGGGCTGGACAGATGCTTACCTTTTCCTATTGAACTTCCCTCTGCATGTTTCTCCTGTTCACTTGCTGCAGAACCCAAAGACAATGAAACTGAAAGATAGCAGTAGCCTTAACATAATGAAATTGTCATCTGAGCTCTGTATGCAGCACAAAAGCCAGCTCACCCTTTTTGCAGCTCACCAGTTAATTGAGATTGAGGAGAACCATAGTTTTGTGTGAGTAGCATGTGACAACAGCCTATTGTCACAGTGGGGTAAAGGCAGTGAGCATGGAAAACTTGGTTAAGGGTTTCTGCACCCTGATAAAGCCTGTGAGAAGGCAGAGGATATTTTAGACCAACTGAGAGGGGGAAGAGTATAGTTACCTTCTGCAACATCAGGCTGTGCGTACCTCTGCAAGGCATCATGAACAGCAGACCCTGGGACCACCCAGATCCCGTTCTGGCCAACAGCTGGTTGAAGAGTTTTAACAAGCACAAAGACCAACTGGATTTTCTGTCTCTAGTTTCAAAGATCACAAATTAAAATGTAAAGGTTTGTATTTATGGCTGTAGGAAAGCTCGTAATCAAATGAGTTCGTTGAAATTGCACGTTGTGTGACTGGGGATCATTTGGCATTTTGAAGATGCCCTACCCTACATATTTGAAATACTTTACCATTTTGATATAATCTCTTCCTCTACTAGTTACAATCAAAAATGAAAGATAAGTACATGTGTATTTTATATTTAGCCTAAAAAAAAAGAGAAGACTTCAGAACAGACCGTTTGGGGGAAGTTGTCAGTGTCTTGAATTGCTTAGACAGGGTGAACTGAGCAGCTGATCAGCATCTGACTGTAGCAGAAGCTGTAAAACTTCTTACTTGAGGAGCAGAAACAAAACTGGATGCCTGGAATTCAGTACTGGAATGGTGAGAATTCCAGACAGGGAGAGCTTCCTACGGGTTACACGTTCCTCCCGCCCGCAGTCGTGTAATGGACTCCACGTGGTTGCAGCAAGGCTTTGACATTACGTCGGGTGCAGACAGCTGGCTTGGCGAGCTTTGTGTGCCAAGGGCAAACACACTGCTCACAGTCTCTCTCTGTCCCTGAGAAGGAGAGACAAGCCTGTGCCCTGAGCCCCACTCTTCCCTGGCCCAGGTCCCACTAAGGGCTTTTGATGTCACAGCATTGCACTCCATGTGCTGATGAGCAGCTGGTGGTGTTGGGCTTTTCCAAGGTGGATGTTACAGGCACCAACTGAGGACTTCATTAACACTAGTTATTTTTGCAGGCCTGCTGGGAACTGCTGAAACTTGTGAAAGCAAATATATTCATGTGCCATGGATGGCTTTGTAATAGCTGGGATGTTCAGGCACCGGTGCAGGTGTAGGCAGGATCCTTCAAAATCTGCCTCTCACGGCAATTCCCAAGTCATTCCTCAATAAGCTTCTACAAGTTTTTTCCTCTCTCCCATCTCTGTGCTCTTTGTCATTCCCACTTGGGTGACTCTATTTCGAGCTTTTGCACCTTTTGCTGTTCGACAGCTCAAGTAGCGCTGCTCTGGGACCCCAAACTCCCTTCAGACAGCGGAAACATCTGTTCAACTTTACGCTTATTAAGTTTTAATTTCCCTCTATCCTCTGCTGTCTTTATTAATCTACAGCAATTTGGAACAAAATTAAATGGCTGCTAGTGGTAGTCAGATGAGAATAGTGTTTCCTAAGCCTTCTGCATTTGGGCGGGGGGGGAGAAAAAAGGCCTCAGTGAATATCTTGCTAATAAGACACAATAGTTCTCTCAGTATGTACTTGCAGAAGGGCTGCAGAGTGCTATGAAATTGGAGGGTCTTGCTTTTCTGTCTGATGAGGAACCAGTTGCTTGAAGAAAATTGTTTTTATGTCAGTTATAAGAAAGTGATGTCTTTTATATTCTGCATAAAGCCAGCGTAAATGGTATTTTTGGCTGAGTATTTTTTATGGCTCTTCTAGAGAAGTGTATTTTTAGCAACATGGGCTTCATGTTATGTAAGCAGACAGTCTCATGGGACAGTCTAAATAGAACCAGAAATAGCAAGAGATGACAAAAACTGGTGTGAGGCTTTTGACCAAAAGCATAATAAGAGAATCTGTGAATCTGGACCTGGAGAAGTATGTTGTCTGTCTTCACCTACCTATTCAGTGCCTCTACAGAGCACATTAGCAAAAATGCCTCTCCTTTTCAGCATGCAAGGTGTATAAGTAGTGAGTACTAAAATGAAGAATCCTATAATACTGGCACGTATTATTTACATAAGGCTTTAATAACAAGTTTGTAATTAAAATCTGCTCAAGGCATCAGGCTCAGATGTTCCACTTACTGCCTTGAAATCAGTAATGTGAGGCTTAATGATGCTCCACCAAAGATAAAATGGCATTTTATTTGGTTATTTTGGTTTGATTTTGTTTGGTTACACAAAGTATTGAAATGGGTTTTGTTTTTTCTTCTCCACCCTAGGTACACTGGAGCCCCACTTGTCAGGCTTGCTGTGGACAGCGATGCTGATATCTCTGGCCATCGTTATAGCTCTTCCTAAGCCCCACGGCATCCGAGCCCTAATCGCTTCTACAATATTACGACTAATATTTTCAATTGGTTTACAACCTACTTTATTTCTTCTGGGTGCATTCAACGTAAGAACCAAGTGGGCTTTTTTGAAGTTCTCTTGCATCCTACCTAAGAACTTCTTACCTGCAGGAATAGCCTGGGACATTGTGGTGGAACTGGTGGGAGGACTAATTCCCTCCTTTGTTTCTAGCACAAGCACTTTGCTGTTGTTCATTTAATCCTGCTTCCTTAGGCTGAAGACCTCTAAGGTTTCAGTCAGTTCTGCTACAGTCTAGAATCAGTTCCTACCCCAGCCAGAAATGTAAAGAAGTCTCTGTGACCCTAAAGTATTTGGTTGTTCAGTTGTTCAGTCATTCAGTGACTAAGCTGCAGTATTTATGGGGTTGTGTAAGAGTCACTAAACAATGCATTTCCCCAAATGTCTGTCTTCAGCCTACCTGCCAGCTGAAAGCTGACACTGAGCAGTTTTGTGACAGTAATGTGTGCATGTAAGCTGAGCCACCAGAGAACTTCATTAATGCTCAAACCCGGATACTTGTGGTCTCTTGTGGCAAGTGAGCCAAAAGAGTTTCTCTGACTGAGTCAGCAGGAACTGTGCAAAGATGCATCTTCTCAAAGTCCTTACCTTTATTACAAAGTGCCCAGGTTTCAAATGCATCATTTAGTAGCACTCCTCGTCTTCAAAAGATGTCACTGAGTGCCATGTGCTACAGTCAGAACTGCACTGTTGAGGGGGGTGATGGTTACTGGTAATTGTAGCATTTAGCAGCTTCCAGGTAAGTTGAAGGCAACTTTCCTTTGGCTTCAGTGGCCAGTGTTACACAGGAGGATTACTGGGTAAGTGATCCAAGAGTGAATTGCTGAGGGAATCTGGAGTTCTTAGAATCATAGAATGGGTTGGAAAGGACCTTAAGATCATCCCGTTCCAACCCCCTGCCATGGGCAGTGACACCTCACACTAAACCACATCACCCAAGGCTATGTCCAACCCAGCCTTGGACACCACCAGCGATTCACAGCTTCCCTGGGCAACCCATTCCAGTGCCTCCCCACCCTTACAGTAAAGAATTTATTCCTCATACCCAATCTAAACTTCCCCTGTTTAAGTTTGAACCCGTTACCCCTTGTCCTCTCACTACAGTCCCTAATGAAGAGTCCC
>JANRGW010017124.1:12500-47085 GCA_024733675.1 Psilopsiagon aymara | reverse complement strand
CTTCCCCTCCTCCCTGGCAGAGCGTGAGGCTCAGAAAGTCCTTGGTCAGAGTAAACATTACTGAGCAGCAACTGAAACCATCGGTGTTATCAGTGCTGTTCTCAAGCTGAAAGTCAAAACACAGCACTGCACCAGCTACTAAGAAGGAGAAAAATGACTGCTACTGCTGAACCCGGGATACAAGGTCATTCAGGAAACTAGCAGCAATGATCACAACTATGATCTGCAGAGTCCTAATCCAGAGCTTGACCCAAAATGCAACTCTCCCACTCTCTTCAAAGACAGAAAACCCTCCTTCACAAGAGTATAACATAAATTAAATTTCACATCCACTTTATCACTACTGTCCTCCAGATGAAGTTGGTAGATAAATAAACTGAGGCAGATGGTGAATCCACCTAACCATTAGCATGCATTGAATAAGTGATGAGCTGGAAAGAAATCTATTTTCTCCTTCTCATTCCATGCTTCTGTTCATAGCCATGACTTGTATTTATGTAGCTCAGCTTAGTTTTACCTTGGAAATAAGATGGATAGTCTTCTCCCACTGTAGTTGTGGGGCTTCCACAATTGCTTTCCAATTTAAATGTTATAGGACATCAAAAACACCTACACAAGGATAGTAGAAATGATACAAAATCCAGTGGAGACCCACACCTTTCTGGAGAGGCAATGAAAAGATAAGCAGGACATCCAAAGATATTTCAGTTAAGAATGGATGTGACTAGGCAATGGGAAGAATGGACTAAAGCTCACAGTGTAAGATATCTTCATGTACATGATTTGAGTGATCTAGGTGTCCAAGCTCTGATTATAATCAATGGAGATCTATCGCTTAATTCAGATGTTGAAGCATAGATGCTCTTCTAGCACCGAGCTAGCACTCTGCAGCTCAGTTTGAAAAAACCTTTGCATTATCATGTTGCAAGAGATTAAAGCCATTACAATGCCTTTTTCTATGGGATGATAGAACAGATAAGCTGTTTTGATGTTGCTCTCTAGCAGGAATCTGTTCAGGGAAGATCCATGCTTATGTGGTTTGCAAGTCATCTCTTGCAAGATGGTCACAATGACCCTTTCTGGCCTCTGTATGTGTCTATTCCATGACTGGTCTACAAAATTTAGAATGAAAAAAGATAATATAATGAAAGATAGGGAGACAGAGGGAGATGCGGGGGGGTGGAGGGTGGATGGAGGGAAAAGGAGAGATTTACATTGCAACTGTATTGTATAACTAGCAATCATTGTAATAGAATTACTGACATTATGGGCTGCTAAAGGAACAGTTAGTAGCTTGTCTCACTTGTCTGTAATTTATTCTGTGTCTATTTAGCCTTGATGTACAGCCTAGGTCAATTGGTGTACCTCTTTCCTATCTTCCTACTTCTGAGTTATAGAGAGAAATGTGTGCCTCATGAATGACTATCTCTCCTGGTCAAGCTTGTCTCTCACACTGTTCGGCAGTGCCATGTGCTAATAGATAGTGCTGAAGAGTTAATATCACCAGCTAATTGGTGCAGCATGTGTGAAGCAGATGGATTTAAATATAGAACGTGGAGGCTGAAGGAGTAACTGAAATGCATAAGTGATAAGGATTTATTATTAGAACAGATTAATGAGCCCACCTTTCCCTGTTCCCTCTTGCCCTTCATCTCTCATCCTCTTCCCAGGCCAAGTGCATTTTTAATTCTTCTCCTTCAGGAAGATTTTATTCCACTGTTAAGAAAATTATGATGGAGAATTTTGTGTGGCTGTATGGCAGCACCTGGAAGGCCAAACCATTTATGTCAGGTACTGAGCGTGTGGTGTTTGTGGAGACTCAGATCTGCAGCAAAACAGTAACAACTGATTTATAAAGTGTAGATGAAGAAGGGATATGTAAAGAATGGAAGGAGAAATGTGGAAGGGTGTATTTATTTTAATGCAAATCAGTTGTCTCAAAGATCTGCAATATCACGCCGGAGTAGGATATTCCCTTTAAAAGAACTCTGGCTCAAATCTCAGCAATTTTCTCAGTGTTGCCCACTTGAATGCAACTTTCCACTGCCTTTGCTCTGAGGACTCTCAGTGCTGCAGGCCAGACTATTCCTCAAATCTAGGCTGCAGTGGAAACAGAAGTAGTTTTGGATGTTTCCTCACTCGCACATTTAATCCCCACGGAAACTTCCAAGCTAACTACAATAGCAGCTCCAGACTTAGGAACCAGGTTCTGGACTTCTGTCAAGATAAACATCCTTCAATTCACCCTCAGATAGGAAGAGCAGAGACTTAGGTATTTTCTGTGGAGATTGCCTTTCTCTCTGAGATATTTGGACTATCTTGTAGGCATCCTTTATGCCCACTGAACTTATTGTGTGCATATCTGTTGATTCCATTTTGAAGCTGGAGATACTGAGATCCACAGAGTGTAAGACTAGTATTTCGTTAAGATGAACATCAAAGTTCTAAATACTGATCTTGATTGAAAACCATACAGAAGAATCCATAAGGAAAGGTGTATTTCCCCCATGCTGTTCTAGCCAGCCTACCATTGCTCTCTCCATTGTTTTACCAAGCGGCTGGTATCTGGACAACGGACACAAGACAATTCATCATGGAAAATTAGTCATGCACTAATAAATAAGCATGCACTTGCTTTTACTCATTCACGGCTTAATACTTACTGTCAAGAGGTAGTGGTCCAACAGCTATTGGATTTGATGGCCAAGCACCATTCCTCGAACTCAGTGTACAGACAGGTAAATGGAATTTACTCAGTCTTGAACTGGATAGTTTAGAGTTAAGTCAGTTCACATTAGCAGGTTTTCAAGTCCAAACAGGTTATTTACTAAATGGATTGACTTTAACTATATTTTAAGTGGTAGTATGTCTCTGAAGACATTTAACCTATGTCTAATCTAGAAGGCCTGGAGATGCTTTAGCTGTGACATGATGCTGGAAAGACTCGAGTCCCAAATAGACAAAGATCTCTTTATTCACACAGTTTCCATGTGAAAGAAATCTGTGTACATGCATTAAAAGGGTTGTGTGGGGGCATTGTGTGTAACACTTCCCTATCTATCTCTGATAGGACAGCAGGGGACCTGAACAACTGGTACAATGTTGGATGCCTGTACCCATATCTGTATTCTTTGCCTGACATACAGACTTAGTAGACTTCTCCAAGCTTATGAACTAAGGGCCATATTAAAATAATTTCAAAAAAAGATCTGAAAAATCTTCTCCAAATAAAATAAAAAATGATGGAAGTTCTTTTGATCTGTAAGATAAACAACTACAGGTATGTGGAAAACCACATAAGGATCCAAATCTTCCTCAGTTATACTCACAAGACCACATGAAAATGAAATAAGGGCAGGATTTTCCCAGCGAGCAGAAGTTTCTATGGGTTTATCCCACACTTTACAACTTCCCATGGTTCAGTGACATGATGTAGAGTGTTATCCATTGCAAAGTTTGCTTAACTGAGCTTGGTTTTGGGCACAGCAAAGTTCCTCTAAGCTGCGCTGTTTGATTTTACTGTTTGGGTTCTGTTGGAAAGATATTTGCAGTTATTCTAACATTCCTTTTCATAAACAGATTACCATTGCAAATTACACTATGGGGAAGTGGTAAAATATTTTGGGCAGGATTAAGGTAATCCTAAAACAAGCTCATAAAAAAACACATATAAGTGCTCTATTTTTAAACAGAGACAAGATGAGACACAATCTTTTTTCAGTAAATTTTCCAGAGCAATAAACCTTTAAACCCAACATTCAATTTGTGTGTGTGTGCGCCTCTGTAGATGGGTATGTCCTTAAACTTCCCTTTGCCAAGATACAAAGCCCAGCTTGTCAGCGTTGCATCATGTTTGTAAATCTCCTCTTCAGTGAAATTTGTCTGACATCAACTTTCTCCCCATGTAAGCATAAGTCTTCTCTGGCAGACAAATGCTTAGTTTTTCTTTTCTTTTTTATCTCTTCCATAATCTATTTCTCAGAACATGGATTAGTTTTAATTATTACTATTTTATCAACTTTTTATAGAGGTAGTAAAAGGACAGGCCAGAGATAAGAATTTAATGTTTATTAGAACTTTAAATCTCACCCTCTTGCTGTCTGTAACCACACCACCAGTAAATAAAGGGCAGATTTTTATTTCAGATCTGATACTATAGTCCTGATACATTTTTCCTCTTTTAAAATACGTGGTTTCACATAGGTGTTTTTCTCCCATTATTTAAGAGCTGAGTTTGATCCTCGATGATGTGAGGGACAACAGCCCTGCCGGCTTCAATGGAATGGAAAGAAGCGTTTAAAGCATATGCTTGCAAGCTCCACCTGAGTTTCTAAAACAAGGGTCAGACCTTATAGAGATAAAAAGATGCCATTTCTATGTGGGGCAATTTATTGTACCCCTAAGGCAGAGTTGTCATAACTGCATGGTGCAAATCGTTGCAGCTTGAAAGTGGAATTGCTACAGCTCTATCTTGTAATGACAGTAATTTATATTGGCTGAAAAACCTATCCCACTGATTTAGATCCCGATTGTGTTTACACCATGCTTGATGGCAAAATTGATGGTGAATTCAAATGAAAACCAAAGTCAAATGCCACTGAAGCCTCCGGGAGTATTACAATTGACTTGAAAGGTGAGCAAGAGAGTGGGTGCTCATATGAATTCATTGTCATGGAAATTACTTGGAGGAGGTTCTGCCTGGACTATCACCATGTGACTTCACATGGTCACACAATTTTGCCGGTAGGATCCAGCCAGACTTAAGGCTCAGATTCTTTTCTCTTTTGACCTCCCTGCTTCTTTAGGTCTGGGCAGCACACTAATTTGTGTCATGTGTGAGGAGTTTCACCACAAATACTTTAACATCTTTAGGTCTTTTTGTTTTTAATTATGGCTTCCTAGTTTTTACTGCCACCTCTTTAATCCTGAAAAGATAATACACTGATTTCAAATCATGCTTCAGGGTGGCAGCTAATTGCTTATTTGGCCAAGCACTGGACTTCCTTCCTTATAACATTTGTCTCAAGTGCTACACAAAAGCAATTTGTGGTGCATTTTACTAACCAAATGTATATAATATTACATATTATTAGAATGCTATTAAAGCAAAGACTTTTGTTGTTCTCCAGCCAAACACAAAGAACTCCTTTCCCTTGTATAAAGAAGTTTCAAAGCTAAAACTTCCTGCCTCTTCAAGCTTCCAGCAGTGTCCTGACCTTAATGGACTGGGAAAAGCTATTTTTCTCATTCAGGAAGAAGCTGCAGATATTTTCCAATCTTGTGACTTAGGGCAGGACAAGGTGTGACTACACCGTGTGGGGATACCTCTGAGCTAATTCCAAATAACTTGTTTGGGTAGTGCATGCAAGAGAGGGCAGAGAAAAACCCCAATTGCAAAGCCTACTGAAGCAGCATAGCTGTAACTCTGCTAAACTCCCTGCTTCCAGCTATGTTCACAGAAAATACTTTTAAGCTAAACATGTTACAGTCACATCTTAATGTTGTCTGAGCTGTTCTCTTAACTTTTCACCTCCTTTCAGCTCACCTTCTAGGGGTAATCTCTCATTCTTGCTTTGCCTGACTCAAACCGTGTAAGAACCTTGCCTACTCCTGGTGTCAACACTATAATGGCAGACTCAGGCTGAATGTTCAGCATCCAGAAATAGTTTAGAAAATTAGTTCCTTTTCTAGATCTAGAAACTGAAGCAGAAAGACATTCTTGCTCAAAAAGCTGGTCTTGGGGAGCAGAATGGGAGCTGTGTGAAAGGGCTGCAAGCAGGCTATATGACCACCATACACATGGGGAATTGGGAATGGGACACAGCTGTCAACTTTGCAGCCCAACCTATTGCATCACCTGTACTGGAGGATAATTTGCTTTTCTAGTTTGGTCTTGTCCCATCACTCTCAGTATCCATTAGTATCAGGACTCATTGCCTGATTCCATCTCTTTTCCTATCTCAGTCTTCTGGCAAGCCTTTCCTACAGTTCCTCTCTTCCGGTGGCATAATAATGAAGCCTATTTGAAACAGGGAAGAAAGGGGGACTGGAAAGTATTCCTGCTTTAAATTAAATCCACACACATGTGCCAGAAACCTTGTAGCAGAGACTTCACATCCTTGATCTACTGAGGAGATACGAACGGTCTCAAGTTTGCATCAGTGGAAAGCTCCTTAGAGTTGTTATTTACAATGTATTCATCGGGGAAAAGGAATTTAGGAATTTCCACAGGAGAATCACTGGAGCCAGTAACTCAGTGTATGGTAGGATAAAAAAGGCAAAGAGGGTCGAAGGCACAGGGGAGATGGAACATATAGCAAAACAACGATCAAACTCAGCTGGTCTTCACATGTGGGTGTTGTGGCGAACTGCTTAATCCTTTACTTGGACAGCACCCATGTGCCAATGCAGTGTGTATCTCCTCAAGACCTCAGAGAAGAGCAGCTTTGCACACTGGAGCAGCAACATGGGGCTCATATAGGAGAGGCACAGCCATTGACCCTGTCGCTGGCAGTATACATAATGTGAAAGTCACACACTCTATAGAGTGATCCCTATTCTAGGCTGATATTTACAGCAAAGGCTTCATCCACACTGCTCTATCTAGTCCTTTTCCAGATGGTCTGAGTGCGTTCATGCTAGACTACATATGACACACATCACCTTTGAGCCCCATCATGAACCTTGGTAACCCAGAGGTACAATTATTTTTGTATGTGTGTGTGTCGTGGTTTAAGCCCAGCCATAACTCAGGACCACGCAGACACTCACTCACTCTCCCCCTTTCCTCTCACCCTGCTCCTGGAGGGATGGGGAGGAGAATTGAATGAATGTAACTCCCAAGGGTTGACATAAGAACAATCCATTAACTGAGGTACAGCACAAACCACTGCTGCTACCACCAATAATAATGATGATCAGTGAAATAACAAGGGAAGAGAATACAACCGCTCACCACCCGCCGAAGTATACCCAGCCCAACCGAGCAGTGATATAACCCTTCCGGGTAACTGCCCCCAGTTTATATAGTGGGCATGACGTGCTGTGGTATGGAATACCTCTTTGGTCAGTTTGGGTCAAGTGTTCTGTCTCTGCTTCCTCCTGGCTTCCCCTCCTCCCTGGCAGAACACGAGACTCAGAAAGTCCTTGGTCAGAATAAACATTACTGAGCAGCAGCTGAAAACATTGATGGTATCAGCTCTGCTCTCAGGATGAAAGTCAAAAACACAACACTGTACCAGCAGTGAAGGAGAAAAATGACTGCTACTGCTGAACCCAGGACACTAAGTAACATGGAAAAATAGGTGGAAGTACATTGGCAAAAAGATTATTAAGGCTTATTTTCTAAGCCTGTTTATTTGGAGAATAATTTTCCATATTAGCTATTCATGTAATAGTGACTACTAGGAGCACTTCTTGACACTTTTGCTTAGCAGGAAGACTTATATTTTCACAGACATATGAGCTGATTGAGATGCTATCTGCCTTTGCCTTTGGAGGTAAGATATTTGTACCTATGGGGTTTTCACTGCAGGACCACACAGTAACTGCAGGTACTGCAGACTACAATCCTTGAAGAACTACAGTGGCTGTCTACTGATGTCTAGGTAAAATTCAACTTGTTGGGCTTAAGCTGTAAAGCCAGAGCTGGTTTGAGCTGAGAGACAGCATTTTTCTTCATAGAAAAAGTGACAACTGTGGTCAGAAATGCACAACTCACCAGCTGTATTTTTGCACAACCAGGCAAATAATAATGCCAGGAGATTCTGTTTGGGGATTTGTAGATTTGGACTTTGTTATCCAAAATGGGTCAACAGGAATGGAATCTGATTGCTTTTGGAAAAGGCCTTTCACAAGAATCAGGCTGGCAATATGAAGGGTCCATGTGGAATGGTTTGTAGGACAAGCCTTAGACTGGGTAACATTCTGGAATTGGAAACAAACGTGGGCTTGTTAAAGATTTAGTGAAGTTTATTCTACTTTTATGCCACGAAACATGGCGGCAGCACAAAATCAGTTAAGTAAAATAAAAATAGTAATGTCAAACTTCAGAATGCCAGAACAACCTAGCAGGAAGGAATCCTCCCTTATCCACCTCACCCGTATTTACAGCACTGAGGAATCAGCAGTCTGCACGATAGGGTCTCCTTGCTAGTTTCTGAAATAGCAGAGACAGCCTGTAGGTTGAACTAAAGTGAATTGTGCAAAATTGCAATGTAAAGGAGAAAATGCAATTATTGACCGGTCATCTCAACACCATGTGTGTTATCAGAACGCAACAACACAGCATAAAACCTTGTTAATGACTGTGTTGGAACCCCATTGGTCTTGCTGATGGCTTTAGAAATAACAAGATAATATGTATCAGCAATGTTTGTATGAGTATCAATGTCTGTGTACATACTTTGAATCTATCTTTCAGTTGTTGGCGGATTCTCACTGACAACACCCTGGACTACCTGAATGGCATAGGCAATTTTTGGAGTGGCACTGCTTGGTAGGAGCAACGATTTTGTTAGGAAGTGGCATTGGGTGGCCCATTATTGATGTTCCACAGGGAGAAACAAGAACAGCTGCAAACCCTATGCCACAGCATTGGAAGCAGAATTCTCTGACAGTATATTACAGAGGGTACAACCACTTTCAGCTGTATAAGAAGTGTCAGAAAATGGCAATCAACATTGTGACAGCTCTTTTGTTTTTAGCTGAATATTAAAACAAACAAAAAAAGACTTAAAGCTCACTGCATTATTTGAACTCCATTCAGTCTTAAACTACACGCTCTCCCTTGTATTTCTCTTCCAGTCTCTGATGGGTCAGACTTGGGGATTTTTTAAATTTAAAAGCCCAATCAAATATGCTTTTTCTTTTCTTTCTTCTAAAAGCTAATATTGGGGTTGAGGGCCAAACAATATAATGATGCAGTATTACTTGCATTATTCCTGAAGCTATTTGATTTTGACAAGCCCACATTTGGTAATTAACATGAGAATGCCCCCTTGGGCCATTCTCCTGTTAGCTAAAATATCTTATAAATTACTGTAATAAAAGGAAAAAGTGAACACACTGCCTGTCAATGTTTCAACTTATCTAGCAAGAAAAGGAGACAATGCCATGATCTGGAAACACGCACACGCCAAATGGGTGCATAAATTACTCTATCTATGCCCCTCTGAATCAGTCACCTGTCTGTCAGTGAAAAATACACACATAATAGTGTGCAGCAAAAGAAAAGTGCATTACTATTTGTACAGTATTTCTGTGGATATGAAACAGAGAATGTCATGGTCCACAGGGGTACTTCTATCACCTATTTCAGCCCATTACCAGACAGAATCAACTGGTAATTTGTTTTGGTAAAAACGGTTACCAGTGTCAGGTGTATCAGATGAAAAGCATGCGAGATCATAGAACAGTTTGGGCTGTAAAGGACCTTAAGACCATCTAGTTCCAATTCCCCAGCCATGGGCAGGGACACCTTCCACTAGACCAGGCGGGATTTACCTCTTGACCTGCTCTGTTAGAGGTTGTGTTTATGGGGGCTTCTTGTACTTGATGCCATTGGAAAACCCATTCTAAATAGTCTCTCACTAAATGCACTGGATGTACCATCAGTTTTATAAATACATGTCTCTGTGCTTTGAACACTGAGAATGACGGTCCACCAGCTAGACTTACAAGGAAATTCTGCTGTCCTGTCATCTGTGGCGTGGTATCATCCTGCAGCAAACGTAAAAATCCACTGCTAACACCAAATGTATTCAAAACTGGACTCAAATATAAACCATGTGAACACACCCGGCATATTCCCATGCAGAAGGATGAATGCCCTTACACAACCTGTTCAAAATAATGGAATTTGACATGAAAGAAAGTGCCTCTTATAATGCTTCCTGGCAGGTACAATACTTTCCTTTATTTATGAATGCAGGTACTGGCAAAAAAAAAAAAAAAAAGAGATATGAAGTGAAGGTGTTTTCTTAGAAACATATTTTACATGTTTTCTCCTCTGATTCAAAAACTCCTAATGCAGAAGAGCAGGGAAATTGGAGGAAGAAAAAAACCCGTAATTTATACAGGGCTACTTCAGTCTGTCCATGTGTTTGTGAGAGCGGGTATACAGGGGGTGAACAGAACAGACAAACTGATAAGGAAGTTAGGTGACTACTTAAAGGGTTTACTTCTTTCCAAAAGAACACATTAATTAAAAGCACCAAGCAACCCCAAATAATCTCTGTGCCAACTTACTGTCTATGCTGTTTATTTTGATCAAAGATTTGCCACCTTCACTAATACAAAGTACCCGATTTCTTCAAGAGCAATAGTTTTCAAGTTCGATCCTTGAGGGTCCTTTTTATTCTGTTAAAGGCCTTGCAAAATCAATGCCTATAAATCGTAGACTTATTGATAAGAATTCTGGGGCGTGCAATTGAATGTAGATCAAAAGATGCTCGTGTTTAATCCATAGCAGACATAATTTGCTGAATTTTAAAAGGATCTGATCCAAAGCGATGCCATGCTCCCAGCAATGTGCCACAGCCTGGTGTCACTTGATCATGAATATTACTGCCTTCTCCCTGTGACAGCTGAGACACAATGCAAGCCAGATGAATTCCTCCTCTAAAGCCACTGGCCTGTAAAGAGCAGGACAATATAGGAAGCAAACTTGTCCCAAAGATTCTGTACACTTTCATACATCAGGCTGCAAAGTTATCACATGCAGCATACTAAAACTTACAAATGACCAATTCATCTTTGCTTTTCTACAGCAGAAAAAAAGGTGTAATTCTCTTCTGGATGAGCTTTCCAATGCCTTGATGCTGCAGTCGCTAGGCCAAAAGTAATGAGGGCTGCACAGCATACAGTGCCATAGCTCCAGCTTGGTTAGATCAATGGCCTACAATTACCTACAAACAAGTCAGACACCAATCAATGGTTTGTTATTTCCTGTACGAGTTGCAGAGGGAAACTTTCCTAGGTCAGGGAAAATCACAGTGGAGGCAACGGCTGCACCTGCTTACAGTGCCTATCATGCCAAAACACCTTATGAGTAACCTTGAATTTCCTGTAATATGGTTAGAGGCCACAGGGACAATCTGGGTTCCTCAGATGAGCCTGGTTTCTCTGGCCTGGCATCAGGTCCTAAGAGACCTCTGCCATTATAAGTTTTAAAATCTAACGGATGCTAACAAATAAAAAGAACATAGCTTGAACCCCAGAACATGAAATTCCAAACCTGGGCACAACATGGCACCACAGGCACAGCCTAGCTCTGAAGTTTCATTTTTACATCTACCATGGCAGTAAAAGCTGCAATATGCGCCAAATCCATTCCCATGGACTCATTTATTTTTGGGGGATGTCAAAGGTGCCAGATTGATAGCCCTGGCGAGCAACATTTTCAATTTCTCTGCACACCAGGCACAGCACAGGCAGCAGCAGTGCTAGCCTCCTGCCCGTGGTTCCCATCCAAGCCCCCTCCGTCCTGAGAGGGACCACCTAGAAGCAGCACAGAGCTGTCTCCATATTACCTAGAGCTATTTCTGTGCAGTCAGCCTGTGTCCTCTCTGCTGTGCTGCAGTCAGTGAAAGCACCACCCACGGCAGATGTGTTTTTGTGGGGAACATTTGTCTGCTGAAAACTGGAATGGGAACATCAACTCATTTGTGCACAAGTCATCAAATGTCTAGGAGATCTTAACAGCTGTGCTCACACCACCAAGGTGGTATGACCTGGCAGTGGAAATTCTTAATGCTCCCATCCCTCATTGTTACTGTTGTTTAGTGCAGACAGTGCACCTACTTTTGTATAAAGACACCAGACACAGGCAGTTTAGGACACAATTCCACCAGTTTCCTCAAACACCCCAGTTATGTTTTTTTACCTCTCCTGCAGACACGTATGTACACATGCCTGCTCCCTACTCTTTTGGTGATGCCTCTCATGTTCAAAATGCCAGATGATTAGCTAGGAACAGCTCCTCCCCACAGAGCTATCATCCCAATTCTGAGAAAGGAAAAAGAAAGGCAAGGAAAAGGGTTAGAGAATGCCACTTGATCAAATACACACACAACTAAGCTGACACAAACATGCCTCCATTTCTTGTAATACTTTTTTAAAAGTAGAGGAGCAGATCAGGAGTCCTGCTGGATTTCCCTTAGCAACCTGACAGGAGCCCACAAGGTCAGCTAGCAGGAAGCGTAGAAAATTATACAGTGGGGAATTATCAGCTAAATTATTTCACTATACTCAGGATTTTTATTGTTCCTCCCAAGACAGTGGCCTCTTGCTACTTGCAATAGAAGCAAGAATAAAAGGACAGAAATGACAAAAGAGATCTTAAAAAAAAATGCATGTTTTATGTGCCTCCTGAAGACGACGACTTTAATGCCCAGCTCATTTTTTGTTGTTGATTTTAGACCAAAGGCCTGATCCACAGCGTTGCTAACGTGCACAAAAGAAGCTGCGTCTGTGCGCACACAGCTGCATGTACCCACGCAGGTGCGTGAAGGTGACTTAAAATTCACCTTTCCCTCTTCCAGTTCTGCTGCTGTCTCTAGCCAAGCCCACGCCAAGCTACAGCAGCCTATGGTCTGCTCAAAATCCAGACTCCTTAGAATGAACGTGGGAAGCAGGGGTGCAAAACCTTTGCTCTCACCTGGGGATGGAAGGGGAGAGGTGCTACAAAACCTTTGCGCTTACCCTGGGATGGAAGGGGAGAGGTGCAAGGTCTCCCAGCTGAGCCTCCATCACTTGAGGATCTACACCAGTGAAGGCACAGGTTCCCAAGACAGCTCTGTCTGCTTTAAGAGCTGCTCACAGGGGTGCTATGGGGTGGGGTGAGGGGTCCCTGCCAGTATTGGGGGGTCCCTGCTCTGCTCCCAGTATTGGATATGTCCTGGTTCTAATGGAGGAGGAAGAGAAACCTGGAAGACAGCTTCACAATGTGGCTCGTTTCACAGACCTGCGAGCATGATTTATCAATTAGCAGGTAATGAAAAAAAATTCCCTGCAATTAAAGGCTTGATTTTGCTCAAACAGGAAGCAGTACCATGCCACCGTGTACTCCTGAGAGAGACAGGCAGCTCCTGTCACTAATGTGGAACACAGCTAATCTTAACAGATTCAGTGTAGGCCCCTTGAGAGATGCCATGTTGATGAAGGAAGATACAGTAGGGAGCCCCCCTCCCTCCCCACAGGGCCTGGCTGACTGCAGAGCTGAGAGAAAGGTAGAAAGAAAGCATGCTCCCTTGTTTTGTAGCAGTGTTGGAGGCAAAGGCAATGTCTGACTCCAGAAGACTGTTTCTGCTAGATTATTCTTTAATTTCTGTATCAAAATATTATCTGTATTATTTTCTTCTTTCCTTGTGAATTTTAATTCACCTACCTAAAAAACCCTAATCTTGTGCACTTTCAAAAAATAATGTATAGATGTATATTTGCTCTACAGACTGAACACATGTGTAAACATACATACACCATATGTGGTTAAAACCATACTCTGTAGAGTGAATATACTTCTCCACAGTCTTTTTTAAAGTGTGAAGGGTTTTAATAGATTTCACAGGACAGAACGCATTAATTACTCAGGCAAAACTCAGACCAAATTAAAGGAGATGCTTTTCTTTCCTGCTGCTTGAAAAGCCAGAAATACACAGCACTTATCAGGAAAACAAAACAAAACAAAACAAAAAAAAGAGGGGAAAAAAGGAAGAGTAGCCAGAATTTTCAAAATACATTGTCATGGATGCTAAGATATTTTCCCTTTCCAGATCACTGGTAATTCTGGTTGGAACACAGCCTTACAAGCAGAAGCTGGATATCTGAGCTGAAGTGCCTCTCTTGCAGTCAAGTCAATAGGTTGAAAATCATCTCTGTTCAATGTCTGTAATATATGTTCTGTATGGTGCTGTTTATAGACAACACGTATCTGTATGCCTTTGGCTAAGCATTCACTTCCTGAACATCTCTGTTTAGCGGGATCTATATGCAATTATGTTATCATACAGATGAGAAAAGTTGGGCTGATGGAATACTGAAAATATCATTACACTGATAACAGATAACCATAAATTGCTGGCATTTGGAAAAAGAAACACACAGTATGCTATTTTCTATATTCATTAAAGCATCCACATGTTCCCATATCACTGAAAATAGTCGCTTTTACCAAGGAGAAAAGACAAGTCGAGCATGAGAAAGATAAGTAAACACAAAGAAGCTGTGACACCCCTCTAGATAAGTCTTAGCAAACTATGAGTGCTTGCTGAGATTGCTGCTTCACACACCAGAAGTGGCTGCAAGACAGCATGTGTATGGCTGATCAAAGACACAAGGTACACTGTACTGATATGTTGCAACCATAATCCCACTGAAACTGTGAAGAAGGTTTCTTACCCAAGTGTAGTCATATTCACAGCTCAAAACAGATAGGAAGGTACAGGAAAAGGACAGTGATGTTGCCAAACACTCATCTGAGGCTGTGGTAATTTACCGGTCAATGTGAAAACATTTGAATGTTTGGAGGAATTATAGGATGCAGAAATCAAGTTATTCCAAAGACTGAACTTGTGTAAAGGTAGTAAAGACCATGAAGTATCTATCAGTATGTGTGCTCCTAGAATAGCCATTGAATGCTAAAGACGTAGTTGAAACATAACATCTGATTTTGGAATGCCGCCTAGCTTGTGGTAGAAAGTCACAAAACAAGAAAGACCTATGAACGCCAAAAACACTTAAAGTGGTATTCATGGAAATATGGCTTTACAATAATCTCCAGTCATTATGCTTCCTTCAAAAAATGTTCCAAAAGGATTGCTGATTATAAACAACCCGAATCTCAAGCAGAATCTGGAAAACAATTCATAGTGAAAAGCGTATTCAGTGTTTCTCCCTCTTTTTTCTGGCTATTACTTTTTGAGGGTCGATTTTGTATGTGTTTATCATTTGCAACCCTTTGATAAATGTTTCAGTCAAACAAATTTTATCCCAGCATTTTTCATTTGGCTGGACTGCAGAGGGTCTTCTTAGCTTTACAATGCTCTCATTAAGCAGAGTGCTCCGGTTTTGGCTTCACTGATTAGCAGGGTAGGTATGCCCTGTTTATGCACACAGACCAAGAGGGAAGGAGACATTTTTAAGCTCAATCCTGATGCCAATGGCAGTCCTAACCTTGGGATCAGTAGCAGAATGCTTTCTCACTTCAAACAGTCATGCCACAGGCTGAAACAGTTGCAGAGAGGAAGTCCTCTATATGCACTGTGAAGCTCTGAGAGGAAATAAGAGATACGTGTTGTGGAGGGGCTGTCAGGGGAACAGAAGAACTGAAATGTTCTTGGCTTTCATGGCAGGAGTATGCAGAATAAGGCATCCTGAGAAGAGAGGTCACTAGGGACGAGGTGCAGCTGGTTTTATCTTACCCTGCAAAAAGAAGATGAGGGCAGGGGAGTCACTCATGTGAGATCTTCCCTAGGAAACTGAGAAGGACAAGTATGAAACTCGCAATGGGATAAAAAATTCTGTGAAAATGGTTCCTACCATCAGTTGCTTTATGGCTAATGGTATTTGTTCTGGCTTTCTTTCAACTTCTTCCTCCACTATCCCTATCCTCTCTTTCCTTCTGTCGACTACGATGGCTGTTACACCTAAAATCAGTTTGATTTCCTCCTAAAACACTTCTTGGTTAGGTGCCCGAAATTCCTTCTCCCTTTGCTTTGTTTGCAAAAGTGGCATTTAGAAATGGACTCTAACATGCTATCTAGAAGATTTCAAACACGGTGTCTGAATTCATCAAACTGTGGTTCAGTGGTCTTAATAGAAGAAACAGCGCCTATTATTCAGAACGAGGACTCCCTAGTACATTCCTCCTAGAAAGACAGTATACCTTCCTTTCCAAACCTCTCAGTCCAACACGTTTCTTTAAATTACACAAATTCCCCAGCTTCCTAGCACGGCTTTCAAGAAGGGCTGCTCTCTGCTTACTAATCAGGCATGTGAATGGCTTTCCTTTAAGAAAGAAACTTCGAAAACACATGAAAATCTACTGAATATCAATCATTATGGAGGTCCCTTTAAACTCTGTCGTAATACTCAAGAGAAGGATTCCTGCTGAATCAAAATCTGCAGTTTCAAATGTACAGCCTTTAACTGCACTGACACTCCTCTGTTTTCTTTTTGTTTGGAGTTGATGATTTCCCCCCCCCCCCAAAACTCTATTTATTTTGGACAGCCATTTAACACAGTCACAACATTTGCCCTGGTTTTGTGCTGAAACCAATTTATTTGGTTATTGGACCTAGGTCTGATATCTTTTAGTTAAGAGATAGGATTAAAAAAAAAAAAAATAAATTTACAGAAATCACAGACTCTTCCATACATTAAAAACTTTTTAACACATTTTTGAGCACTCTTCAAAAGCAAGGGACTGCCATCTAGGGAGTGAAGCTTAGCCCTGGAAGGGACATAACAAAGAGTGAGTAATGGTGTAAACTTCCTTAGGCTTCTCTGCTAAAAGATGTCATTCCTGATCTGGACCACTCCCAGAGATAAGGTGGCAATTCATTAGGTATGGGTGATGCTTTCCCCTTCATATTACCCACCACTGATAGGATCCTAACCCTGAGAGGGACTTTAAGAAATCTCTCCCTTGATCCCACTGCCCTGCGGAAGGATTAACTCTTTCTGTGTCCTTCCTGCCCAGCTATTTGTTACCCACCTCTTTCAAGCAGAGCCAAGCACTACAAGGTCTTCTGAGGTGCCCAGAGACAGATGCAGTCTGATAGCCAGACCTGCCAGCAGATCTGGCCATTTGCAATGGTTTGCAGGCTGGCTCAGTGGCCATACGGTTGTTTGGATGATATTTCCATGGGATTTATCTTCCACCTTCAAAAACAACCAGCCATATGAAAGGCTGCCAAACGCCCCAAATGTAAAATCTTTACACCAAAATGTTCCATGTAGGATGTAGTGATTTATTCCTGGCTACTTCTAAAGAACTCTGAAAGGAAAGAATATTAAAACCTCAATTCAGATGATCACAATTTGAAAAACAAAGATAATCCAGAGTTGTATTATAATTTTTATAGGTACAATTTGTACCTATCTTTCAGTAGATGAGAGAGGTGGCACAGGAGAAACGGATCATTAAACAGTAGTGTGAAGCCAGGGAAATTAACCAGCTGCTGTGAAAGCCACCTCGCTCTGTCTCTGAACGCGCGACAGACACGGCGAGAGGGAGGGAGGGAGGAAAAGAGAGAGAGGTGCCAATTGTACCTATAAAGCAATAATTAAAAAAACTCTGCCTACTATCTCACCATAATGGCTTGCACAGGTTAGATCAAAGAGATGCTGCTGCTCACAAAGGGGCTTCTCCTTGCATAAATACGTGCTCTAGCAGGTAGAATATTCTAGCCAATTCAAACCTCTAATATATAGCCAAGGACAGCCTGCAAAGAGTACCGTTCTGTAGGGTTCTCTCTCCTCTACCCACTGCAAAAACTGTCTTTGAAAGAGGAAAGGTGGTGAAGCCAATAGTGGGAAAGATGGGGTGATATTTGCTTGACAATCATCACTCCAAGGATGTGGAATTCATTACTAACAGCTTACCCTGTGTTACACACGTGGTGGGTACGCGCTGCCACTGAGCGCATTTCCAGACACGATGGGTTACTCTCAGTTAGCCATAGGAGGCACAATTCATACTCCATGTGCCCCACTAAGAAACCTTCCTTTTGTAGAGGGTCAAATGAAGGGACTATTTCCATAATTTGCTTTCTCGCTTCCAGCTCTAGCAATATAATATGGCACAAAACACTTTAAAGAAGTAACATATGCGTCCTTGGGTTATTGTGCTGAAGAAAGAGATAAAACAGGAACAAAGTAACAAATTATATTGTCAGAAAAAATGTGAACTTTTTGATTGGGGATGACATTTATTTTAAGTGTGCAATGACAGCAGGGAATCTGTCAGGGTAAGACATGGCAGAGGTTTCAACGTTTGTTAAGAGCGTCATGGGAATTTAACTAAAACTGTTAAAACTGACACTATTGGCTTTTGTTAACACATTAGGCATGGGAAAAGTGCCAGTCAGCATACCCTCCATAGCATCAGTTCAGTTAAATCATCTGGAAGATGCATAAAACTGGGTGTGATAATAAATGCGACGTTTTCCACACATGGGTAGAGGGAGCAGAGAGGGACAGGGCCATTTTGATGAGAACAACGAGATCACTTTTAAAAATGTGCACCTGCTTTGTAATTTAAAAGTGTGTGAGAGGGAGGAAGGAGATTTAGAAAAAAAATAATTCTAAAGACAAGTGAAGCAAACTTACTAAACAGCACAAATGGATTCGGCATAAGTGCTTATAGTAGAAAATAACTTAATACTGGAGTGTGTATTTATGGAATTGGCTCGAGTACAATTAAAGCACTGTCTAAAGCATTCCACTTTAAAACAGACTCAATTACCACTTCATAGTTTGGCTGGCAGACCAACAAAAACAGAACGCCAGCCATTTACTCACAAGAACAGGAGATACATTAATACAAATACAGTGATGCCCCAGCCGGAGGATTTGACCTGAGCTTTGAGGACCTGAATCTCCTGCAAAATATCCCACTCAGAGACAAAACCCCAGAAGTCTGCTTGGTAAATGCATGGACCAAACGTTAATGGGGTGAAAGCCCCCCTGCTCTACTATGAAATCTCCTTACACAAATAAATACTAAGAACGACTTGAAGCTCTGCATTCTGAAAAGGCAAAGCTTATTACATAGATATAACCATCTCTGTATGAAGAAGCATGTGAAATGGATATATTTGCTGTGCAACATCTGTGACCATGCAATAAGAAAGATCTAAAACTACTGAGTCAATATCATAGTAAAATAACAGATCAAGGAGTGAACAAAATAAAAGGGAGAAAAAGAACCAAACCCAAAGAAAAAGGTGGGTTTGAACACCAAAAGTTGTCCATGTGATTAGAAAATAATCAGACTGAAATCACAGTTTCTTGTAGGAATGAGACACCACCAGATAAAAACATTTTAAACAATCACTTTGCCATTTCCAGGGTGCTCTGACTGCAGCACAGCCATTTGCTCTTAAAAAGACTGCTTTTACTTTCCTAAAGTCCATAGGCAGGGAAGTTTCTGCTCATCTGCTGCTGTCTGCTTCAGCTGATAAAACACAGATGCAGAATTAAGGATAAAAACATGGAACGTGGCTGCCAAGAATTGTTCTTTCTGCCACTCGAACATAACCTCATGTAGTTTGATCCATTCAGCATTTACCTAAGTGCTGCATTTAAAAAAAATCCCCAAAAGTGGGAACATATGGAAGGTTGGGTAGTGACCAAAAGAACAATATTTTTTGGCCACGCGAGCAGAGCAGTATGTCGCCGCCTGACCGGTAGGAAAGTGAGCATGGTGCAGACATAACCTCATTACATACTGGAGACTTCCACCCTTCAAACTTTCAGCAGACTCATTTCTTAGAGCCTTCAAGCTCTCTCATTGATCCATGGCCATTGCTATGCACAAGGCAGCCTCGAAGGGCATGACACCTGTGGTATAATGCCATATGTCTCAGAAGGTTTTATTATTTATTTTTAAATGAAATCTAAATAGCTAAACATAGTAAGGAAATGGTTTTCACAGAGACTAGAGGACTGATTTAATAAAGATTACAGTCAGAGATTACTGGAAGCTACGAAGAAACACCAGACACCAGTTTTTACGTACCACTGAAAGATAAGACATTTACAGATGTAGGAGAAAGACTCTGATTAAGTGTATCACCAGGAAAGCTAAAACTAATGCCAGTGAGAGGCAGGCGTCATTCCTATATGTCTTCATTTGAGGCAGTAAGGGCTAAGGAGAGAGAAGGGTCAAAGGAACACAGGCTTACACTGCTACCAGTTATACTGTATAATAATTTAATTAATTAATTGCACACATTCCCAACCTTTAGACCTACTAATGTGTTCTTGGATATTCACAGAGCCTTTATTCAATGCAGGACCTATGATACACTCTTACTTAGAAGAAGAGAAGAAGGCTTGATTCCATTTCTGGAGAGATTTGCTCTTAATCCACTAAACATTATGTTGGCTCTCTGTAGTATCAGAAAATTAAAAATGAGCCTTTTATTTTTATTATTCCACTGTGTTCTACTTCATCTTTTTGCCTCAGACCTGGCTATAAAGCGATCCTAATTATACTGCAAAAGCTAAGTGGTTTCTTGGTAACTAACCTGTTTTACCTAATGAAAAATCAACTACATGCAAACAGGCACACGGCAGAGAGAATTCTGTTGTGATCATCAGGTATGTAAATACCCGCAGCACTGCCCTTTCCCTGACACATGCCACAGAAAGCTACCGGCTGGAGCTGCCTCGGGGGGCAGCTTAGCTCTCCTGGGAAACTTTGAAAAATAATCACTTTAATAATATGACAGGCCTGAACAATATGGGCCAGATCCTGCAATTCTGCTTGGGAAGGACATCTGCTGGAGCCTACTCCTCTATGTGCAGACAAGGACGTTTGGGTGGCAGGAGCGGACCTGCGTTTTCGGTACATGTTTCATTCCATTTCTTTTCTTGCTAATGGCAACAGACTGAAAATGGTCCAGTCAATTAATGGATGGCTGCAGCTCTTTCTTCCCTTGAAATTTTAATCCCGTGGGTATGACACCATGATAACAATCCTAACAGTGATGTTACATGGGGATGACGGTAATTTCAGGTAGGAAGCACAACTCAGTGTGGACTCTGAGCTCTCTCCCAGCATCTTTGGCAATAAAGAAAAAGGAGAAATGTAGAAAAGCAGAGAAATTACATCTTGGGCTGCTAATAAATTTTTTCACATAGAAAAGGATTTTCCAAGATGTCCATGAACTACACCCCGCTTATAAAATGCTACCGTATTTCAAATACGTCCATTTTGACTTTGTGCCTTGTTTAATAAATTATAATAAAAAAAGAAAACCTACAACTCTTTTTTCATTGCTCGGCCTTTTTTTTTGATGAGGAATGGGAAAAAAGGGTGGAAGAGAAGAAAGATTTCACAATTACTGAAGAGACTATGGGTAGCGAAAGTTGCTACAATTACCTGCAATAAATTCAACTGTCAAGTTTCATGCTACTGAACTTGCACTGACATTTTATGAGCAAATTGCTCAATTTGTTCCTTCACTAATGTAATGCCATCATTTATTTCAATAAGGTAGTAAATATTTTCACTATTACATGAAACAACCTTTTGGTTGGCTTATAATTACAAGAATGATGCTAACTGAATTCCTTGCTTTGTTTCAATATCCCTTGTCAGTGCCATAGACCTCTCTGCCTCTCTTGTTTTTCTCAAAAGCAATTTAGAAAATGCTTGTATTTTAGACAAAAGGAGAACATTTGGTGAAAGAAAATTCATCATTAGGTATCTAGAGGTTTGTTAATAGAAAAGGCAACTCCCACAGTGTATCCTAGTGCTCAAGCCAGACACACATGCTCAGGACCAGCAAGCTGCCTTCACAGTGGGCCAAAAGTCATTATCATAATTTTATATTACATAGACTACATTGAAAATTTAATATATCCCAGCAAAAAGAGACAAAAGACATTTTGCATAATGCTTCTGTGAGCGCACTCTCTCTTGCTACTCTTTTAGCCACCCCATGCAGATAATCACACCAGGAAAAAGAAGTTCATTACCTAAGCCAAATCAAAATTAGGCTTTTCTTTTTGATAGGGAACTTCATTAGTAAGCCCTGTCTTATACAGCTGGGAGATTTGATGAATCTATCTTGGAGTAATAATTCAGCACAATCAGCCACATTTCTGCTTTAAGTTTTATGTCTTTGTTACAAAAATTGGAACTATACATAGAGTATACAGTCATACAGCTACAAATTCATAGCCTATCTCATCTCATTTCCCAGCATTTAAAACATGCCAGAGTGGCAGCATCACACTATGTTAGTAAACAGGTTCCCTCATTTCCAATGTTGAGGCTTTTAGAGACTGAAAGTCCTAAATAGTTGGAAAATGGATTTTGCTCCTTGCTGCAGAAACATCAATTACATTACAGAATTTATTTTATGAAAAGAAAAGATTGCCTCCTTTGCTTCCAATTTCCCCTACTCCCCATGTTAAGCCCTTTCCTGATTATGACCAGGTTATAAACCTAGCATCCTTTCTGAATTTCCACAGGGGAGAAATGCACTGGGGTAATGTCTCATCTGTACTGCACTAGAATTAATCGCTAAAAAAGACAAGAAACAAAAGGTTCTGCTATCTGTAGATACATGGTTATAGATATGTAGGCACTGCTATGTAAGCATTATATAAATTGCACAATACAGCTGGACATCTGCAAATCATGATGTTAAAGCCAGTGACATGATTTGGCTGTTCCAGAGCATGCCTGCTACACGGCTGCAGGTGCCTGTTCTGTCATCCGGGGCTCTTCTTTATGCACATTTTTCCCCACAGACATGCCTGGGTACTATGCCCTCACATCATATTTTCAGTGCAGTAGTATTTTTTATCATCACACAAAAAAATCTGCAAAAGTCATATTCAAACAAGATTTCCAAAATGCTTTACACACCAAGAGAAAGTACCACTGTGCCCATTTTAATGTTGTGACCAACTGCAGTTCACAGCAATTAAGTAACTCACCCAAGAAGAAAGAAGAAATTACTAGAAAAGCTGTGGACAGGTAAGTGAGGACAGGTTGGTCATTTTCCCCAAAGGTATCAGCAACGGTCTCCTGGCCAGTGGGAACTGCTGTAAAAATTCCTTCAGGAGGGAGGAAGATTTAAATTTGTTGTAGTTGCTGAAAAAATAATTTTATTCATAAGACATCTTCTTTTACAATTAAAACCAAATGGTTTTCAGATGGCAAAAGTGTCTTAGGGTGTGTCTTCGGACAAAAGTCCTTTTTTACACCTAGGGACATTCATTCCAATGAATCCTAATATCTGTATGCACATATGTGTCTAAACACCCGGTAAAACTGGATAAGAGTGCATAAATGCATCTGAGTTTGTGGTGTGGGAGGGTGAACATTGTGATCCTGACAGAAAAGTTATCTCCTTGTTAACACTGAGATGACACATCCATACACTCACGATGGGGCTGAGATAAGGGTGTTGAAATTGTCAGGATACCAGCAGTTCCCTCCTGAATACACAATGGAGAAGACACTTACTATTACTTACAATGTCAGCAGTTCAGCTCTACTCATGAAAATAGCGTTAAAGCACGTAGGTAAGGTGGAGGGACTAGAAAAGCCGGGGTCGTAGAGAAAATGTAGACCTTCTTTCCCCACTTCTGTGCGTCAGCAGAGGGGCCTTAGGTGCTGTCCCAGTGAGGCTGATGCTGGCATTCAAGCATAGGAGACTTTACAAGGCTGCACTGGGACATAGGGGTGCTAAATGGGAAAAGTAGTTGGGGTGCTTCTAGCTAAGCAACCTCTGAAGCACAGTGTACTGGAATCTGGGGAGGTGAAGTCAGACAGGCAAAGTCAACAGGGCCGTGTCGCGGGCTCCCAAAATCTCAGTGTGGTGAAGAGGTACTAGCAGCCTTTTCGGTCCTGACTGATGCAGGGAACCTGAAGGGCAGGCCCTTCTTAGAAAGCCCTGGCTTTATCCAAAAGTGCTTATCCAAAGCTTTCAGGTGTCCCTCAGACCTTTTGATAAACCAGTTTACAAACAAATCTCATTTTGGCTCAGAGCGTTTTTGACAGCCTCTCAAACACATGGAAATCTTAGGCTTGTCAGAGGTCCTTCATGTGACTCTTAATGCAAAGCAGCCCTACATTTTGAAATATTTCCTTTCTTCTTCTTTTCATTGAGGAAAATCACAGAGAAAATCCCTTCAGATTGTCAACAGAATCACAGAAGAATGGCCGCGAACAACTCTGTGTTTACTATCAAACACATAAACTGCATGTATTTAGACACTGCAGATTTATTACACATCCAAAGCCAAAACATGCAGATTTACAATTATATCTCCCCACACTACTTTCAACGTGAACAGCATAAAATTCTTTCTGCAACTACTTAAATTCAAGTTGGAATTTATCATGAAAATCTGAAAGTTAGCCTTGATTTACAATCTGATCAGCAAGCTGAATTTTCAAATATATGGATATATATACATAGTTACTCCAAGCACACCAAATCCAGTTCAGCTATTTTCTTTTTCACTAGATATCCACGTTATTAGAAGTACAAAGCTAACCAGGTTTCATGCAGTAGACAAAATAGCATTGTGGGATTACATTAGTCCAACAGCTGCTTTATGACTATAGCTTCCAGACCAATTTATTTAATATTGATCTTTAAACAAACATCAGTACAAATAAATTTGAGCACTCCAGTCCTGAGGTTTTGTATCTATAAAAGAGGCCAATATTCAGAGAAGCAGTTCTGCTTGTATTCTGCTCTTTGATTCCGTTTTCTTTGATCCTACCAGGTATCAAATACATCAATGCCAAATTAAAACAAATCCATCCTCAGATAAAGCTCTGTTTATAATCTTTCGTGCAGAAAGAATTTTTCTATCAATAACTTCCAGCAAGCATTTTAACTGATCTTTTTATTGCTTTATTCTGATCACTACAAAAGGCAGCAGTGCCATGTCCTGACTGAGTATCATGCTAAACTCTCTTTGGCAGAACTGTCAAGGAGGGCTTTGAGAACAACGTGCTCCATCTTTTGTATTTTCATGCGGTTTTCCTCCTAACTACTTTCATCCAGCATCAGGGACAGGCCCAGCTCCCAGTGCCCCCTTGCTGAGAAAACTGCTGCACCACGATACGGGTCTGGGAGGCTGATGTGAAGTCTTTTACAGGGCAAAGGTTGACCATTTGGAGGAGGGGACAGCTGGGTGCTGAACACAAACAGCAAAAAAAAAAAAAATAGGGAAACAGATAATGAACCCTGGGATCAGACAATCAATTCAATTAGGCGGCTATATATAAATGTTAGGCATAAACTGGTCCAACATAATTATTTGCACAGGACTTATTTGTGCCCTTCTTAGCTATGCCGAATGAGCACAGATACCAGATTCACTGGGGACACATATTCCACTGGTGTGGAACTGGGCTAAAGTTCAAAAGTTTTTGGTCACTACTTACTCAGATCTGCCATCTGGCTGATGTGCACTGAGTTCTATGGATTATATCCATCTCCCAAATGGAATAAGTAGACATTTGTGTGTGTCAGGGAAAAAAAAGAAAATAAAATGAAAATCTGCTGTCCGCCTTAACCAGAAGAATGGCCGTTAGAGTCACTCATGGAGCCCTCAGCCCTCCCAGCCATGTGCCTTTTGGAGGAGCCAATGTATTCCTTCAAACCTACAATCTGCTTGACTCCAGTCATCTTGACTGCAGCTCAGGATGTGCCAAAACTAGGATCTATGAAAGGAAGTCTCGAAGGAAATTAGGGCTTCAGAAAATTTTTGCTTTTGTTTGTAGTCTGTAGCTGTTTGCGGGAGGAGACTGGCTATGCAGAACTGACTGCTGCTGCAATGGTACTTAATGGTAAGGCATGTTTACGAAGAGGAAGCACTATTCAGAGGAAACACCCTTACTTAAGATTTATAGTTTCAAATTAACATTACAGAAAAGACTGCATTTCCCCCCTCAAATACTGTGCTTTGTGTTGCTGTGTTTGAGACTGAGAAAGGCTTCTGCTTTACACGTCAGTGTTTACCAACAGATCTCCTTAATGGCCGTGGTTTTCCCTGCTAAGCAGAAGCAGGCTATGGAAAATACCAGCTCATCAGCCTAAGGCATCATTTTGCTTCATCGTCATGAGCCTTGATTTTGAAGAAGTCCACCAACCATTGCTGGTTGCAAGATAAAAGGAAGCAGCCATTGTGGTGTGGGGAAAAGTTTGGATGTAGGCAGCATAAGACCAAAAGCTGGGCAGCAGAACACAGAACCGTGATGCAGAAACTGAGGGAAAACTAAGGGCGTTTTTAAAATGCTTGCCTTCTGAAAATAAAAACAAAACCTCTCTCTCCCAAGGTCTGGAGACCTATTCCTACCATAATTTTTATTTATTTGATTTGGATTGCTGTTTCCCCTAATCCTAATTTTAGAAGACAACACAACCCCCACCCCCCACCCCCTCATTTTCTGATGGTAGCAGACTAAACAGTGGTTTGCAGGTTTAGACAGAAGAATGTGGATGCTACCAAATGTCCCACTTTTTTGGGTTACAGCTGTGCCCACCACTAAAAACATGAAGCAAAACTTTTTTCCTAAGTTTGCTACCTATTGAATAAGCATCCAGTGAAGAAATAATCCACCAATTCACTAAGTGACTTCAGATCATAAGGCATGGTAAAATGAACGGACAAAGGAGTTAATGAATCTGGTCAACAAATATTCTTTCAAATACATGATCCATTAGAAGTTTCATCTTATTTACTGCTAACAGTTTAATGCCACTGTTTTTTCAGGTTTGTCAACCATGATTCCTAAGGCACAGCAATCACACTGAGAGTTGGTTGTTGTTCACTTTGTTGTTTGGGTCTTTTTTTAAATTGATGGCATTAATGACAGATCAGCAAACTATAATCTTGCTGTGTGATGCAGTAAATAGAAGGCTGCCCTATAAAGCAAGATGCCATCTCAGAAGACTGCTTATAGTTCCACCCATAGGTCTGAACTGGTCCACATTTAATTTCACAAGGAGTGAATTCAGATTATTTCATAACGCTTAAAGATGGCCCCAGCCTATTTTTAATGTGCTGCTGGCATTTGTGAAAACAGTACAATTACCGAAGCTGTTGCTAAAACCCACAGCTATAGAGTACTACTCGCCTAAAATGGTCTCTGGGACCATTGTGATGGAAAAGCTACTGACACTGCAGACTGTCCAGGAAAGCTACTGGAAAATCTATATGGTGCTAAGTCATAACATGAACTCTTTACAGTCTCTCTTTTTAAGGGAGATACATACATACAGCATAGTAAAAGGCAATTCCCAGCTGTTGAGTACTGAAGTCTACGGTGTATGTAAGCTTGAACAAGATGAAAAAGCAATTCTGGTTTACTTCTCACATGAATTGTGAGATAACAGCCAAATACAGTATAGGAAAGAAACAACCATGGTAAAAGGAAAGCAGTTCTAATTCTTCTGAGTTATTTGCCATTCTTACTTTCAGAACACCCAAATGCTCCTAGCTCTCCAATAATAAATACCTGGAGTTTTGTTTTAATTGTTATTGCTGACATAGTGTACAACTTTGCCATTGAAAGCATCCAAGAAGCTATGGCACTCTGCTTCCCCTCTCCCCACAAATGTCCCTGTAGCTATTTTGGTTTTGATGGAGAACAGCCTGGTTGAAAAGCTGAATAAAAACCTCTGGCCCTTGCTGCAGAACACGTATTCCAGCTCCACAGAGTCTTCACTACTGAGACTCCACAGGACCCTGCTGAAACTGTCTGTCTAGTTCAACTCTGCACAGCCTCACTCTGGCTAGGCCTTTGGATCAAACCCTTCTCATGTGAACACAGAGAGCGTCTGTGAAACTGTGGAGCAGATGTCTCCACAGAGACTCACAGATGCTGTCAGGACAGAACTTCAGGCTCAAACATTTGATGCATTTTAAAGAGGGATTCAGAATCAGACTCAAGCAGACAGATTGATCGTCTAACACTTCAAAGGCTTGAGCAGAAATGTTGTTATGTTTTTCCTTTGTGCTTCCCCCCACCCACTGGCACTAATAGAGGTGACTTGTGTTTAACTTGACATGTTGTGTGGGGCGTACAGAAGGGGACTTCCACCTTCCAATTAAAGGAGTCAGGCAAGAATCATTAGCTGAAGCAATGGAACAGAATGTGGGGCTGAAGGAGTTCAACACAACTGCAGAAAATGAATGCTTAATGCAAATGCTACTTTGCCACACCTGGCTCTTGTTCTGACCAGGCATGTGCAGACTAGGCTCCACTTCTAAGTCATTCATTTAATTTTAGAGTAGCTAAAGAAAATTCCAAACTCTTACCATGTTTCTCCTACTCCCCATCTTCAAGGACGAAAACATGCTACAAGATGAGACTACTTATTTCTTCAAACAATTTACAGAAACTATTACGTATTTTCTCAATTAATGTATGTGGTGGTTGGGTATGTTTGTATGGGAGCTGGGGGCTTTTTGGAGGGCAGGGAAGGGCATTTATTAGTCAGTTATTCAACAAATTTCACATACAAAAGATTATCTGTGAAGCAAAAGAAAGTAAAATGGGGAGGAAAGGGTGAACAGATTTCTGCTCTTCACCTAGGAAGATCGGTAAGGTCTGTGCTTAGTCTAATGTGTAAAGGTGAAACCATCAAGAAAGGAAAAAGGAGGACAGTCAGAAGTCCAGAACAGACAAAAGGGGAGCAGGAGTACTGATGATACAGAATTACATGCATAAAGATGTGACTGGAGATGTGGAAATAATTCTGCAGAAAAGGGATTTGCCTTCTTTCAGCAGCTGCCATTTTGACACGTTTTGCTATCTTAGATACAAGTCCTAGGCATCCCTCTTGTCCTGGGCTGAAGAGAAAGACTTGTCTGGCAGTTCAAAGGGGACCTTTCATCAGTTGGGTTGAGCTGTGAGTTAGTGATGGGCATAAGTGTTTTACTGAAAATATCCCTCCCTCTCCTGTCATCAGATATGAGAAAACAAAAGAATAGAGGAAATACAGCTATAAGTGTGGAGAAATACCAGTGAGATTATTAAGGCAGGCTTCAAACAACTCAGGGGATTACATGAACTACACAGGAAAAAAAGTTCTGCTGATGGGAAGAGGAAACAAAACTGCCTAAGACAAAAGTCCAAATGTCTATCTTTCTCTGCCATGTGTTCTCTGAACCAGCCCACTGAATATCAGAAACAATGTAAGACAAACTTCTTCACAAGAAAAGGAGAAATGGGCATAAATGCTACAAGACAGAAAAGGTGTCGATTCTGCTGTTGTCAATTTAATGAGGAAACAACGCAGGATTCTTAAAGGAAGATGCCAAAGCATAGTCCAAAGTTTACAGTCAGAAGGTGTATTGCACAGCAGAAGAGCCAGTTACTATTTAGAAGGTTTGGGTGCCTTGTCAAGCAAAGGCTGGGGAGAAGGTCAGTTCCAGTGATGTCCTGGCTATGTCCATTGCTATGTGGGGTCAAGGAGCTCAGGGGAACAAAGCACAGAACAACCTCAGCTCTCTCTCGTGTGTGCTAGTAACAGGGCCAGATCAGTCATGAAAAGAGCCTCTCAGGCACAAAGGAAAAGCCTCTACTATCACCTGCAACAAAGGCGCTGAAGGAATTACATGTCTGAATATTTTCATTCAGCCGACTAGGAATTAGAGGTGGCTCAAGGGGACTTAATTTCAACTGCAACCTTTCCTTCCCCTCAGCAATCCTGTTTCTGGGGTATACGTTAGTGCATAAAAGGCCTGCTGGGAGATTGGAAGGGTAGGGGGTTCTTGTCTGTCCGCTGACACAAGTATCTTGGGAATAGCTGTCATCCTGTTATTAAATATTTAAATATTTCAAGAGCAAGCTAGATTTATCAACCTCTGGAAAGAGTAATCAAGAGAATGAAAGGTAGACAAAAATAAAAGAAAGAGGTTGGTTATTTTGCGGAAAGAAGATGGGATCACCAGAGGAGAAAATATGCAAAGAGGGGAAAAACTGGCAGGGAAAATTGATGAGAGAAGGAAGAATAATGAGAAATAAACAAAAGAGAAAGCACTGAAACAATACAAAAGAAATAACAGGGAAAACAGATTTGGAAAACAAGCTAGGGAAGTACCTGAAAACTCTGTGTCTGTATCAGTGAGAAAAAGCAAGCAAGCAAGCAAACAAAAAGCAAGGAAGCAATAAATAAATTCTGAACAAGGAGGTCAAGAAAATAGAAAAGCAGCAAAAGACATGCTAGGGCAGGTATAGAAAAAGGAGAAGATGAACATTATTGACAGCCAGAAACATTCCAGTGGTGGGGAAAGGTGTATTTCATGATCATAAGCAGGAAATAAATGTACTCCATTCATTACACTGTTTTCGTGCTCGAATGCCAAACACTTTTCTCCAGAACCAAACACAATACCTAATGGCTTCACCTAAACAGTCTATGAGGGTCAAGAAGATGTTTTAGGGTTCTCCTGTCCTTATTAAACATACACCTAAGAGCTGTAGCAAAAAAAAAAAACCTGGCACAAAGAGCTGGTGAAATATATTTCATCCTGAGCCTGCCAAGCAGGAGTCTGAGAAAGAAAAGGGTTCTGAATAAAAAAAGGAACACAACTGAAGTGGTGATGGCACGGCAGCAGCACCACTCTATAGACACTGTTCAAGTGTTTCACTTAGTGCTTTGGGAAGAGAAGCCCGGGAATGATGGTGACCCCTCGCATGGGTGATGGGACACAACAAAGTCCTGTAATAGTTGGAGAGCCATGACCTAAACAGCTTAGGCAGCCAAAGAAGCCAATTCAATTTTAACAACATTTAGAGAATGTTTTCAGCTACACATCTCAATGTTCCTTACAACCAGAATTTAAATATCACAGTAATCATTTTACAGAGAGGGAACTACGACCACCAGGGTGCCATAACTCATCCAAGGTAACAAAGCAGGTAGCAGGCTAGGAACAGCTCCAGACTCCCCACCTGGTGCCCTTTCTGTTTTACCCATGGACTTGTCAGATTCTCCTCCTAACATCAGCCTCAAAAGCTGTAAATGTTACAGGCTGGAAGTTGAGCATGCAAAAGCCCAGCGCGGGTAGGAAGGCAGCTGTGCAGTCAAAATAAGTGTAACCCACAGCATTGTGGGGGAAACTACCAGAAATAGGCCAACACAGTAAAAATAAAACAAAAAAGGGAGAGAGAGAAGGGGAAAGAAGTCAAGGATTGTTCAACAGAGAATTAAAAGGCATTTATTTCATTCTGGCATGGCTAATCTAAACACTATTGTGGTTAAATGTTTGCCTACTGCAGATCATGTTACAGCAGATTTTTCTATTCAAAGTGTTTGTTAATGGCTTTGCTATTCCTTGCATGGGTCTTGAAAAAAAGCACAAGCTATGAACGCAATATCTCTGCTTTTGATGCCAGAGGTTGTGAAAGGAAAGTTGGGAAAGAACTGGTACACAGAAGGAAAGCAGCCAGCCCATTTAGGAATACACCATTAACTCATAGGAGAAGATTCCCCCAGGACACAGTCCCAAAGAAGACCCCTGGTGAGTTTAGGCTTGTATATCATTTGTCCTATCCAGAGGGCGAGAGAGTTAATGATTATATAGACACCTTGCTGTGTTCAGTATCGTTTGTGCCTCTCGATCAAGTGATGCAGATTACAAGGAAGAGCAGACTGAGGGTTCAGTCAGATGGGAAGTAGAGAGAAACACACAAAGCCACATGCCCCTGCCCCCCATCACACACAGAGCTGCTCACATGTTACCAGAACACCATCATAGATTTTGCTTGCCACTTAAAGGTTTCAGACTCGAGGGCAACATTTACATAGATAAAGGTATGCATATGTGTTCTGTCGCTTTGCACTAGTTACTTGAGGTGCTTGGTACATCCCCATAGCGGATGCGTAGGCAAAAATCCGGATTAAAAAGAGGGATGGAAAAATCCTCCTACCTAATTAACATAGCTTTTTGTCTAAGGAAGCACCAAACATCATGGCATTTCAGGAGTTATTGATGGCATTTGGGGAGGTTACCAGGGATTTCATGGTCCCTACAGCAGATGATAAAAAGGGGGAGGGAGAGAGAGAGCAGAGGGTCCAGGAAAACTTATTAAATTTTGGGCATCAAACTGGATTCAAGGAGAAGAGAATCACACTCCGCAAGGGACCGGGACAAAAATCCTATGAGATTACTGGCTCAGCTGTGGCAAGCTAATAAGGTTATTCTGAAGCAGATGCAGTCGTTAATACAGTGGTGGCATGGGGATCTCCCGAGAGGGGTCAGAGCCATGATAACTCACAGTAGAGTAATGCGCAATATATTTGTGGCCAGATCTTGTGATGGTAACTAAATGAACCTGTGTCAGCACTCTGTCATTTAACCCACTTTGTTCTTAATCCCATTTCGGCAGCGTGGGGCTTCCTCATGCCTAGTTTCTTACAGACGGCCTTGAAAAGTGGCAATGTTTTAGGGAAGTTTTAGGGCCATTAAGCAGGAGATTCAGGTGGACTAAAAGTCACTTTTGGGGAAACTGCTACATAACAGCTCATGTTCATACCAAATTTATAAAAATCAGGCAATTTCTGTTATTTATGGGTGCAGAGAAGAAAGCAGTTGGCAGTTCTTTGTGTGCTATGGAATGGCTGGAACAAAGGAAGGAAGAGGTGGATTTGACATGAAATGTTGCATTGCTTGAGCTTTTCACAGTATCTGCAGTACCAGAGAAGTAATTTCTGATAAATAGCTAAAGATTGTTGGATTCTATCACAAAATCTACAAGCACTGAGCTTATTGGGGACCTGTGATAATGCTGCTCAGGGCCTGCACTCTGTTATGCTTAGTGCCTGATGCATTCTTTATGGCCAGATACATGTAAAGGGAACAACTATTCACTTGCTAACTCTTGTTTCTGCCTAGTGGCACTGGAAGTCAAAGTGGGCCACCTCATGGTTACTGACGGCTTGTGTTTTACCGGTACTTCAATACCAAGTTTGCTGTACTGAAGAGCTTACTATCTGAACTAGACGAAAAAGCAAATATTTCACTGAGGACCATATTGAGGAAAACAGGAAGATGAAAGATAGAAAAGAGGGAGGGATATGTAAGAAGGAGACCCACTTGAGAGATAAGATGTTCTGAAAGAGTGGGTGGCACTGGGAAGTTGCAAAGCCAAGGATAAAGAGAGATGGCAAATGGCAGGGTAAGGAAAGAGTACAAGGGAGGAGCACAGGAACAAAAATGAAACTGAGGACATCCTTTTGGGGGAAAAAATTTGCAGTCCTAAACAGGAAAGAAAGAAGTGTAGTAGACTAGACATATCCTCGATGAAGCAGTCTTTAAAAGGACTGGCAAGAATGGCAGAACCCATACTGAAGCCACCTTTAAACTGGCCCACAGGAAAACTATCAAAGCCTATTTTCTATGCAGAATAGTATAGTTGGATACTTCTGCTCCTCTTCCTTAAGAGTTGGACAATGAAAAAAACATACAATGGCAAATGATAAACAGGTAGATGACACAGTACATCATTAGAGTAACAGCCATCTGCACAAGGCAAGCCTGAGTAGCAGAGAAGTTCACAAAAACTATTGATACAGAAAAAGACAACAAAAGCTGTTTACTGCTCTGGAAATGGAGATGATCCAGGGAGCAGAAAACATAACAAGGAAACCAAAGTTGCAGGCTCTTAACTGGCCTGGATAATTTGCTGTGTGATTTGGTTTCAATTACTTTGGACTTGTCACCGCAGGGAAACTACCTGCACAGTATCCCAGGCTGTGACTCTGCAATACACCAATTCCCTGTAAGGATGCCCTTAGTGAGCGGCTGGCACCCATTAGCTCTCTACACTGACATCTACTTCTGTGCCCTAGGAACATCTGCAGAGGAAGCCAGGGTAAAATACTTAGCACCTTGCAAATTTACACCCTCCAGTCTTTTGCACTAACTTGCCTATGTGGAAAAGCCTTTATTCTCCCTGTACTTTCAGCCCCCTTTTGTAAAATAAGAGTCCTCAGGGCCCTGTTGTGAGATTTAATTCATTTTTTTGCCACATGCTGAGATTCTGGGTGAGAAGAGCAGTGGCTGGTAATGCTGTTTATACCTCCAACTATGCCAAAGAGCAGGAAAGGCCAAACCCCAATATGGACTTTGATGTAATTCTTCACATGTAACCTGTGAAAGGCAATATTCTGTGTACAAGAGCATGCAGTTTACAGGGGTGGAATCTGAAATCAGCTGCTACAAAGCCCTTCTTTGGACACCATGGTGACTGGCACTGCATAATGGCAGATGATGCACATCAGAAGGATTTATCTAGATAAGGCAAAAAAATCTGTAGATGTTTTAATCAGTACCAAGATAGATCATGTTTATATCAAGAACCTTTTTTACGCAGCATTGCTGGTTTGGTCAGACATCATCTCCTGCAGTGTGTGGAGACAGGCCAGGAGTATGAAGGCTACAGAGCAGAGCAGGAAGAAAGTCAACTGTGAAATTGGTAATTTTATGAGTTTCACGGGGGGTTTTGTTGTTAGACACAATGCATTTGGAACAGAGTGCCCGGGGTAATACCATCCACATAATGTCCATTTGTCAGCTATAGGTAACGATATCTTTAACCTAGAGTTACACAGATATGTACGAAGGGATTCCAAAAGAGGGATTTAACTGGCTACGGGTGGAGATGTGTCCACCACAGAAGGGTCACGCAATATTACTGCTGTGTCTGTGGGTCTGGGGAGACCATTAAGACCCAAGGCATGGTTTGTCCTTGGAGAGAGGTAGGAAAAGTAGCCTCACTTTTCAGCAGACCAGCAGAGTCTCTTTCTCCCCAAAAGATGGGCAGAGAGGAGTTCCTCGATGGTGTCGCTGACAGTGCACATATTCCATG
>JANRGW010017124.1:0-5000 GCA_024733675.1 Psilopsiagon aymara | reverse complement strand
CACTGTCGCATTTGCAGTTAAATAGCTTCCTCGTTATGTATTTATTTTACAGAGATTTTTGTAAAGAATACAAAATTAGTTCTGATATCCATCCAAAGTCTTGATTGTAAGACTGGTCATACTATTCATAAGCCCTCAGGCTTCTCCCTTGGAATTTCAAGGAATTAATTTTTCACTAAACACCTGCTAAAAGGCTATGCTGTTGCACTTGGGCATACAATTTAATCTTTTTGTGCTGTCTCCCAGCACTTTCATTGCCGTCTGTGGATTTCACATGCAGGGAAAATCTGAGCCCAGCACTAAAGAGATGAGGACAAAAAGTAGTACCCAGTCAGATTAAAAAAAAAAAAGAAGAACACATCAGAAGAGTATTTTAAATATTCCCTTTTCCATACAAGACTCAGAGTTTCTCTGTTCAGAGTTTCTGACAGGTAGGCAGATTAGGGCTGTTTATTAAATTGCAGCACATGTGTGAGCTGGGATAGAGCATCTTATAGCACTGAAAAAAGAGGAATCACTACGTGCAAGTGTGTATTACATGCTGAACTACACTGCTATATAGTATTAACTTGTACTGCTTTACTCACTTCATACAACAGAATCCAAATTAGGTCCCATTATTACATTGAAGGCTCACACTCAATAGCAGTTAAGCTTCTTTGAATGGATTCCCTATTGTATAAAAAGTATGCCAGTCTTTGACTGCCAAAATCAATTAGTCACATTCATTATGCCTCTATTTATTAATGCTGTACACTTTATAATGCATTTGCTGCTGAACAAAGAAAGTTATAAAATATCAAATATGTGTTATGATTGTAATTATAGCAAAAGAAGTAATGATCTCTTTTAGTCGCTAACTGGTTACAAAGCTCCTGTAAAGATTACATTAGTGGTGACAGATTTATGATCTTTTCTAAGATGTAATCCTTTCTAGCTCCCATTTTTCAACAGAAGAACTATGTGATTGGTTACAGGTTATTGGCTTCAATAGTTATATTCAGCAGAGATTATTGTGCTTCTGCCTCCCATAATCCAAACACACAATGTAATCTTAACAGATGCAATTTTAATCTGTATTGCACTATTATAATAAAATGGGACACCATAAGGCTTTTTACCAATATAGGGTTCAGTGTTAATTCAGTGATGTTAAGAATGACTGACTAGTATTAAAATCCAGCAAATAATTAAACCTAATGTGAAAATGAAGGAAGAACAACATTGGCATTCTTGCAACTGTGGGTTTTGATGGCTTTTACTGTCAAGCTGTTACACCTTAACTTACAAAAAAATTAATTCTAGCCATCAATATCATACAGCTAACAATTTTTCTGAATACTGCACAGTAGCAATTGAAACCTACATTATGTTTTACCTTCCCCTCATAGATGCTGCTGTGTCCTACAGCTTAAAAAGCAAGATTTTAAAAAATTTTATTATTAATATGAAGCAGCAAAAAGGTGCTGACATATAGGGAAAAATAAAAGGACAGGTGAAAAACTTATGAAGGCTTCATATTTTTACCATAAGGAGAGCATGTACAAATTGAACTACGTTTCCTAACCTTGGCTCCCACAGTATAGCTTGTGGCGGTACCCCAGTACTCCCTTCTTTTCCAAAAATGCATCCAACTCCCTGTGCTTATTTCCACTGCTGACTTTGGCAGAACGCTCTATATTCCATCTACCCTTTTTGATGAAAAATATTCTCCCCTAAACTGTTCATCTGAGGTAGTCCAGTCACAGCCTCAGTCATGAACCCTTTGTTTTCAAATTAGTCGCTACTTCAAAAAGCTGACTGGCATCAAACTGATTTCCTTTCAAGAATATAATCCATCTCTCTTAAATCCTCGCTCAGATTTAGACTTTTCTCCATAAGCTAAACGCGTCTCACTTTTCAGTCTCCACATTGTGTTTTTTAAGAATGAAAAGGTTATCTTTTTACCAAATGTTCTTTTGAATTATTTGGAATTATTTTGGGGGTCTTTTTGCATTCAGTGATCTGGTATCCTTCACCCCACTTCATACACATACATGAGATGTTTTAGAATAGGTTACAAGCCCTCTTTTTTACCAGTTGGACCTTGGCAGTGTGACTCTCTCTGCCCAGTGAATGCTGACATACGAGGTTCTCCCATTTCAGGTCTTGATCTTGCAAGTTGTCATGCTGCTAGACACCTGTGCCCACATGCGTAGTTTTAGAAAGAGAAGTTTTCAGCAACTTCAATGGTCCTGGGCCAAGGTATTTTATATTTCTGCTGCACTAATGACCTATCCGAAAACACAATGGGCCAACCATGCGAAGTGATAGAAAAGAACTAAGGCCCTGTGAAACACTTCTGTGCTGTGCTACTTGCTGGATGTGTCCATTAGAATCATAGAATAGAATCATAGAATAGTTAGGGTTGGAAAGGACCTTAAGATCATCTAGTTCCAACCCCCCTGCCATGAGAGGGACACCTCCCACTAAACCATTAAGACAGGTAACTGAGGCAAAAAGGGGTTAATGATGCAGACTGCTTTCTTCTTATTTTCCTAGGATTAACTTCTGGAAAAATGAGAGATAAATGGAGACAGTGAACCTAGCCAAGTGAGAGTGGAAAAGATGTGAAGGAGAGAAAGAAAGGAGCAAGGAATAAAGTAGTGAAAACAGAGTGAGCACAAGACTGACCTTTTGGTCAGCCCAAGAAAACTGCTCTGCATCTTCTGATTTCTTTATTGCATTCTTTGCCTAAACAATCTTTAATCTATTTCAATAACTCCCTCCTGACCCTAAATTTACCATTTTCAGATCAACCTGTTTTAGGATAGTGTTAGTAAAAAGAATCCTGAAAACCAGGCAGAATACATTTCTTTATGGCATCTCTAAGGATTATGCAACACCTAAGTCTGTAAACAACATTATTTTGCTGAGATTAGCCTGAACCACCCAAAATGCTTCACTATTGCAGCTTCTGGAAGCAACCTAGACACCTCTCCATAGTATTACCCTTAAAAACCTCCTGAGGAAATTTAAGCTGAACCAGGAGAAGCCCATTCACTCTGCTATCTTTCTAGAATGAATCCCTCCAAAGTCTTCAGCAAACAGTACGAATAAATAAGTAATAAAATACATTCTAATGTAGTTTGTGTTTTAGTATCAATGAGTCGTTGTGACAGACACTCAACCTCCAAGATCAGCACAGGCTGCTAGCCTCAGCAAATTATATTCTGGCCTTTAACCTCTTCCCACTCTGGCCAGGTAGCAAAGGAGATTTAAACTGAAGGCATCTGTAGGTCTCCATTTGTTCTCCAAGGACTGAAAATTCATACAACAAAATCATTACACATTATATCACTCCATTTTGCATGAACATTAGTCTCTTTTCATAAGAGGACCCTGGACTCAGCTAATACAAATAATGAACTGTCTCTTATTTTGTGAAGGGAGTTAGAGAGGAGGGCAGAAACACGTTCTCTTGCAATAGTCAAGGCAACCATTTGTAATATAGTACAAACAGGCCCACAATGAATGCTACTACTTGTACTTTTGATGAGTTAGTCAGTGTTAGTCCCCTTAACTAGACAATCACAAATACCCACCCCAAATCCCAGACTCTACTGTAGTTACAGTAATACTGGCAAAAAAAATCACTTTTGTTCCAACTCTAAAATTGCTGTCAAGGCTCCAGAGACTATAAACAACATCTTTCACTGCTCTGACCCCCATGCAATTTTAAATCCCCCAACCTTTCTGAGCACTGTTGGTGAGCAGCCCCATTACATCTTAATGACTGTCATTAATTTCTAAAGAGTGTTAATTTCAGATTTTTAATCACCCCTTAACTATTCAATTAAATTTCAATAAAATGTTAAGTACTTACAAGTCTTCTCATTTTTCCTAAAATACTTACTACATTAACATGACTGAAGTCCAGTGGTAAAAATGAATGAAATTAAAAGATACAGCACTACCACAACAGCTGCCAACAAAAGAAAAATGCTACGAAGTACAGACTTAATCATACAAACCCTTGCAATACTATTAGCATATTTTAAAGCTATGGAGGTGGGGGGAGCTGTCGGGAAGACCCTGGTTAAATCATATTAATCTTCCTAGAGGAAATGGACAACAATAACTTATCCTGAGAAAAAAAAGCCCACATACTTCATCAGCTGTCTGCTCTGCAAAAAAGCTGTTTGGCTTAAACAAAATACGCACAACCAGAGCTTTTCAGACATGACAAGGGCAGCCTGGCCACTGGCTTTAGATAGCAGCGGAAGCAGCGTATAGATAGCACTGACACACAATGGAGCAAGCCAGGGTTTCCAGGCTTTGGAGAGCTCGGCTGAGGAATTCAGCCTCCTTTGTCTAAAAGCAAAGCAGTAGTAGGGGGAAAGAGAGTGAATGAGAAAAGAAAAACCACCACCCCTGTTTTGCTGGTCCCGCTCAAGCAGATTGCATACGCACACGCTTGCACTTCCTGGCTCTATGTCCAGCGCACTCTCGGCAGCCCCAGCAACAGACAGAGAATGGCACAGCTGGGGGAAGATGGCAAGAGAGGATGCCAAAGGAGAAATCAAAAGTGTTGAGCTTCCACAGAAAATTAGGTAGCCACAATGTCCTCCTGCTAATGCTTCCATGTGTGTGTCTAGAGGTTCTTTTGCAGGACCTTAAGTTGAGGGATACTCCCCCCAGCCCAGCAAACATACACACACTTTGATATCCAAGGAGTCCTTGCAACAGAGAGGAGGTAGTTGATCATTGGCCCCCTTGGACTGACTCACCCACTGCTGCCATGGGAGCCCATGTTCCATTTGCTGCTGCTGAGTGGCAGACTGTCCCTGCCTACCTACAAACTTGCCATGAGATTAAGTTGCCATTCATCAGACTTCATACCTACTTTAGTCCAACGTTATGGGTGCCTCTAATACCCGACATTTTAAAAAATTTTAAATAAATGCTGAGGTTTTATATCTTTTTTTTTTTTTTTTTTTTTTTGGGGGGGGGGGGGGGGG
>JANRGW010017123.1:0-12648 GCA_024733675.1 Psilopsiagon aymara | reverse complement strand
CTCCAGGAGCAGAGGGAAGAAAAAGGGGGAAGTGAGTGAACAACCTGCGTGGCTGATTTATGGCTTAAACCACGACATCAATCTAGAGACAATTTTAAATTATCCTAGCTTAATGACTGCAGTTGCTGGTAGGTATAACCCATTTCTCTAAAAGGTGCTCCAGTGGTTGACTATCCTTACCTTAAACATTTGCCATTGATTTCTGTTCAGAATTTGAGTAGCTTAAGCTCCCAGTCATGACAGCACTTTTGCAGTTTTTTATGCCTTCCAAAAGTTCAAATCTGCTCCTCTTTTAGGCATTTATCTCCTGTAAACAGCCACCATTTACCTTTGAAGATAAACTAAAATGACTTAATGCCATAAGGTTTTGTAGAAAAGGTTTTCTAGGACTCCAGTATTTCTTACAGCTTTTTTCTGGACATTTGTCAATATGCATTATAAAATGTGAAATAGAGCTGATTGCAAATGCTGTTTTATTTGAAACACCTTTTCTCAATGAAAACCAAAGCTTTCCATGGAAACGTATTGATTTGCAGACTTCTGAACTGCTTCAGAATTAGACTAACAATCAAAATACTTTCCAGGGATGTGTCTGACACGTACTCAAGTCATCCCTATTCAAAGCAAGGATCTTGAATATTTAACTCTCGTAATCCAAGGGATTGACCTAGTCACTAAAACAACAGTGCTCTCCATTGATTGTCTCCAGCTGGTGTTATTTCAGTTTATGTAATTCACTGAAATTCAATGGGCCCAAACTGAGAAGACAGTAGTTCATAATGTGGTAAGAAAGACCTCTCTTGTCACCACTCCTGGCATGAAAATCTTGGGTTCAAATCCCTGATGCAAACCCAGCAAAGTGAACAACCACAAAGCTTTATCCACGACCTGGTAGGCACCACCACCATCCCACGTATCCTGAGTGACTGTCCAAAAGGGCAAACAGTCCTGATGCCAAGGCCCTGCTGCAGCAGTCCCACAGGCTGGGAGCTATGCAGTGGCAGGGAAAGGATGTGATTGTGGCTTGGAACTGTCAAGGAGGCTTAAATGCTCCAGGTCCGAAGATGTACACTGGCTCCAAGGCACACTGTGTGGCACTCAATTCAGTCACTTGAATTTAAGTCCACAATGGCCCCAGGGAGCAGTACCACTACTTGTCATGGACTAGCTTGATTTTTTTAGTATTCTCTAGCAACACAACAAAAATCAGCAATTTCATTTTGCAGAGCTGAAAACAATGACTATGCCTTGAAACACCTCGCAAGACAGAATTTCTGCTTTTCAGATAATCTTGGTTTAAATACCAAAGCTGTATGTTGTCTCTCTATACATGGTGTTAACAGTACCTCTGCTTCTGATTGATCTTTATTTACACTATCAAGGACTGCATAGGCACTTGTCTTGCTACCACATCATACCTAGAGCTTATGTTGCAGTGATAATTCATTCTGATCCTTCAGTCCTTAATCTCAGTCATGCTTTTTAAAACACAGTCTTCATCTTATATAAATATAGCCTACAATTTTCATTCTTAGATGAATAACCTTGCATTTAGCTGTATTAAAAGAAGACGATTGTGGTTCAGCTGACCAACTTTCTGCTGGCATCAACACACAGCTCTGGAAAGTTTCCATACATCTCCTACTTCCATCTGGGGACATGATTTCCATGGCAGAACTGTCTGGAGAAAACTGAGCAAAGGGAAAGGGATCAGGACAAGAAGGATGAAAATAGGAAAGCTAGGGAGATTTGACCTTACTTCAGAGAGTTGCATATAGAAAGGCAACTCCAAAAACTGCAGTGAAAAGATATCAAGTTCTTAATCACATATCCGCTATCTCTTCCAGCCAGGAACACCAGGTGTTTGAAAAATGTGGAGCATCCCACACCTTCTAGAGTCCTCTCAGTCTGCAGATTGACATTAATACCATTCCTCCCTCCTGCTGCTTCAGTCCTTCATACAGACAATCAGTTTTGAAAGACAGTCATGCCCTTCTCCCTCTCTCTGTGGTAAGAAATAAAAAGAGTCCAGACAGAAGATTTTATACGGCAATGGTGGTGGTGGTGTCTGACTGTGTTTTCCCAAAATACAGATATACTTACTGGGTCTCAGGAAAACAGCAAGAGACAAAGAGTGTGTGCCTAAAGGCACACAGCTTTGCAATTTAACTAGGTCTTGAAAAACTCTTCCAAGCAAAGGTACTGATCAGCTGAATTGTTGCCTGCCCAAGAGCACATAGGAGTCAGGCTCTTTTTTTCCGAAGCATGGAGTGTTTTCAATGTTTGGAGTGTGTTTTTTTTTTTTTTTTTTTTTAAATGACTACCCTACTTGTGTAGTTTAGTGCTTGTTCCAGCCTCCTAATACAGAGCAACTTTCCCAGAAGAATGGTAGGAACTAGTGCAGTGACTGTCTCTGTTCCAGGCAACATGAGTGCACAAAGGAGTCTTCTTCTTGCCTTGTACTTTTATGAAACTCTACTCCCAGCTCCCTCTATAAAAAGTGCAACTTTCCAAAGATGTGCACAAGCACTCTTGTAGGACTATGCCTTATACGTGAAAGTTTGCCTGTGGACTTTTTCTTTCCAATATACTCATATAATGTAGAGTATTTGCACTTCATCAGCTTGCATGCACTCCTCCTATCAGTGTCTGGTTTTCCAATTTATCGCTGGCTGAATGCAAAGGATTAGATCAATTCAGCATTTTTCCAGGTACAACTTACTCCATCTTCTCGAGGAAGTGATCCCTGAGGCCTTTAGTGTGCTGTTGAGGTTCCTGAATTACCCCTCTATTTCAGAAGACAGCAACTTTCTTCCTTTTCTTTGATTTGTAGGTGCCCAAAATTTTTTCTTCCATTCATCTCCCCAAAGCCAAAGGACTTTGAGGGCCCACAGAGCACAGCCTGAATAAGCAGGGTATATCCTTGCATGGAAAACCACAGTGGAAGTAAAAAGACAATGTGTTCAATATGTAGAAGTGTTATGATTCCAGATTAACCCAGGCTCTCCCAGTATCTACTGGTAAATCAGTTCTGCTTCGCATTGAAATACATTCTCTGTTAGTTAAGCAGTTCAAATTTCAAAGTGATGGTCTTTCTTTAGGAAATGTTTGCTAAAATCCAACAATTAAAAGAATTGCATCCAAAGCAGTTCAACACTCACCCTTTAACTATAATGAAAGCTCGATCTGTTGGGTTTTAAAGTTTCTAAATAAAAGCCAATAAAATTTCCAGGGAGAGCAGACAGCTTTTATGAAAGCAGTGTTTAAGTGAGAGAACTAACATATCCATAAAATTATATCTCAACAGAAGATTCTCATTAACTATAATTGCATGTTTTCAAAGGTGCAGTCTGCTCTTGGTCTCACAGACCCCTGCATGTGCAAAATGGAAATACAGAGGGCTCTGCCTTCTCTGAGGCAGCAGTCAAAGGGAGGTCCTTTAATATAATGCCAGTAAAAGACATATAGACAGCTTGTGTCAAACAGAAGCAGTTCTCTATCCCACATTTCACAAACCCTCCTCTGAGCCTCCAGGCCCAGCAGTGAGGAGGCATGAGCTGAGGCAGCTGTCACACAGCTACACAGGCGCAACATCATTTCACAGTAGGAAAACAATCAGTGTCACAGCAGATTAACATAAACCCTATTTCTTTTCTAGAGTGGGGAATCTCTTGATTACCATAAGCTGCAACCTCATTAAAATATCACAAGGAAAAGCATATTTCTGACATTTCCAATGCTTTTGGGTTTTTAATTCATTCATCCACACAAGCAGCAGTTATCAAGAGTGTGGGAGGACAACTCCCGTTAACCAGAAGCAGCCTTCAAGGGCAAACAGCTCTGATCTAGGCTCTTGAGGAAGGGAGAGAGACAATCCCCAACTGAAATAAATCTTCAAAGGATAGCATGAAGACTATTCTGGGTAAAAGCAAAGTGTGTATGTGTGTCCTTCAAGTTTATTATCCTTCTTTTCCTTGATTTTCAGCTTCTAAATCAGTTAATATAAACTGAGATTTTTTAATTTTTTTGACTGATGTACTGCTTTTGGATGCCATTGGGCAGCATTTTATATACAAACCCCAAAATTGGCATTGATGATGGTGCAGGAAAAGAACAGTCTATGAGTTAGGATAAACATAAAATTTGGGTAAAATACTGGCAACCCTGTGAAACGCGAGATAGCAACAGAACAGCAGAAACAGTCACATAGAGCTACTAGCTTACCATGTTGCAATTGTTATGATGTCTGCGGAAAGCAGCACTGGAAGAGCATTTGCTCTGTCTCCAGCCGAGATGAAACAGAAAAAGCCTGTTTACTTTAGACAGCTTACTTCAAGCTTTCACAGAAACAAGCTGTTTCTGCTGTTTCTGTGAAAGCTTGCTTTCTGTTCGGGAGAAATATGATGGATTTTTAGTAGGAATATGAGAATAACTCTCCCTCCATTCAAAGCGAATCTTAGCTGCTTTTAATAAGCATTATATAAATTATTGGGCAGCCAGAGCTAAGGAGGGGGACAGAATCCAGCCTGGCAGTAGTTCATTTTTTCCGGCAGTGCTCTCCTGATCACTAGGATATGTGGGACTGGATTAATATCAAACAGAAATTACATTTTGAGAAAATACCTGAAGCTTTACCACTTGTTTTCATTCTGTTCCAGATTAAAAGCCAGGCCTCTTTGAGATAATAGGTGAAATCAGATTTTGCTCAATGATGAGTGGAGGATGGAGACTGCTCAAATTCAGGTCCCTGTTGCCCTGGAATTTGCTTCAGCCCTAGCACAAGCCCCCCACAGCAAGCTATAATGTCAGTCTCCATGGGGCTATCCATTTGGCAGTGCTGGACTTTCCCTCTTCGTGCAACAAAGAAGTTTAGAGTGAAAGAGAACATGAAGCAGACAGGTTCTGTCACTCCTGCATGCTAACATTAGTTGAGAATCAGGAGAGTTCAAGTAACCCAACCCAAGCAACTAAGGGCTAAAAAGGATTTTTTTGTTTGAAACTGAAAATCAGTGACTAAATAAGTAAATTGTATTCCATACACATCCTGTAACACAGAGATATTAAGTGTATGCAGCCAACAATTATATTGAAAAGTGCGAATGACTTGAAGGATATGATATTTGCATACAAAGCAAATAAAAACTTTATTTCTAAAAAAAAATAACTTACTAAGGCTAAAGTCTTACCCAAGTTGCCTAAATTCATGAGCTAAGGTCACAGAGGTATTTTTAAAATAGCATTAGATAAATCTCTACATGAGCACAGGCTCAATAGGAAAGAACCTTCTCCATGATGGTCTTTCTTGTAATTATTTTCATGAAGTTATCTCCGTACAGCCTTTATAGAAATTGGTAAGATATTGCAATACTGCTTTACCTGAATCTAAGTAAGTTATAAGTTTATCAGCTGCTTTGTGATCAGACCAATCTCCCCTGGTATGTGTCTGTAAATATTTCTGTATCTAAGTTCCTCATATACTAACTTAAGTGAAACTGCCATGAGCTGCTTCTATTGTTATTCATTTATGCAAAATTTTATCCCCATTTTTTTCTTGTTACATCCTAATGGTTTTTTATCCCTAATGTTTTCCAGGTACTGTTTCTTACACAGTCTTATGCAAGACCTTACACCTCGATCTACCAAAAGATAAGATTGAATAATAGCTGTACTAATGCACATATGCACTTTGACCAGAAGTTCATTCAGTCTGATGTGTCACCTCATCAAATGTGTAGTAACCTACAAAGAAAAAAAAAATAAAAAAGAAAAGAAAAAAGAGAGAGAAAAGGAAAAAAAGGTTATGGAATTATTATCTTGAACAACATAGGAACTGGAAAATTACTAAAAGAACGTTCTTTATTCTGCTTATGAGGCTTTGAATTTTTAAATAAAGGAAAAAAAAAAAAAAACACAAAAAAATGGCACAAACTCTTTAAAAGAAATTGCTAACCTTATGAATGCTTCTAATCCAGCAGCTAGGACAGTTCACTTGGAATTAGTCAGCACAAAGGATCCAAGACATGTGCCTTCTAGGATCCCTCTGGGGCTCTATTGACTTAAGTGCACAATCAAAGAACAAAATGAGGCGCCTCCAAGTCATCTAAAAATAATTTCGGGGACAACCTGTGATTTTGCTGTTCATACAGAATACATGGCTGCATTCATTATGAATGGACATTTATGCATTTTTGAATCCCAATCAGCCCTCAGGCTTTAGCTGGCTTTTCTTTGGTCCTTTCCATTAAGCAATCATGAACATTTTAGAAGTTTAGTTTTGCATAAGAAGTCAGCTTTTGATTGATTAATGAACTGATAGTGAATCGCCAAAGTACATATGTCACGCTTCTGAAGAGAACATGCCCTTACATTATCATGGGCTAGATCCCCAGTTAGTTCAGTGCAAGGACAGAGAAGGCTCCAACTTCCAATTTCTTCCAGCACACAGAACAAGGACTCATTTATCTGAAAAAAGGAATTGTTCACTTCTGCTTTACACTCAGCTTGTACTTAAGTCTATGTAATTACTGCCATGTCTAAAGAGAGTCATTTTTGTGTCCCTTTTGAACTGCTGTAAACAGATGATGCTTCAAGACAGAAATCTTTAAGCCCAATGAAACAGATTTTACTAGCATGGGAGCATGGGACTATTATGATTCTATGATTAATCCCAGGGCTGTGGGTCATACCTCACTTTGGGCATCAAAGAGGACTGCTTATGTTATGCCAGTTGGCAGCTCAGCCTCACACAGCTGCTTGTTTACTCCCCAAGTAGGAGGGGGGAGAAAATCAGAAGGGTAAAAGTAAGGAAACTCACAGTTTGAAAATAAGACAGTTTAATAGGTAAAGCAGAAGTTGTACTCAGAACCAGAGCAAAAAAAGTAATTCATTGTCTTCTTCCCATCAGCAGGCAGGTGTTTAGCCACTTCCAAGAAAGCAGGGCTCCTTCATGGATAAGCTGTGCAGAAAGAAAAATGCTATAACTCTGTGTTATGTCCCACCCTCAATCCTTCTCCCTTCTTCCACCAGCTCTTTACTGCTGAGTGCAACATCATATGGTGTGGAATATCCCTGTGGTCAGTTGGAGTCAGCTGTTCTGGGTGTCTCCTCACAACTTCTTGTGCACCCGCATCCTACCCACTGGCAGAGCAGCATGAGAAGCAGAAAAAGCTTTGATGTTGTCCCCACGTTCTCAGCACTGTTTTCATCACAAATCCAAAACATAGCATCGTACAAGTTACTAGGAAGAAAATTAGCTATCTTTAATCTCTACCTTTTCAAGCATACTAGCTAACTTGGAAACTGGAAGAATAGAAACTTGGATTCAAAGGTTTAATTTTACATTCTGGATCCTAGGCATGGTACCTGGTTCTGCCTTGCCTTGCATTTTCTCTCTACACTTGTGAGATGGAGATTGAGAAATTGAAATTGTAAATATGAACTATTTCCCACTGGAAACACACAGATGTCTTAGGAAAGCTTTCTGAAGCCAAGAACAATCCAGGTGTGAGCTGCTCAAACCACCCTCTACAATTCCTTCATCTCAGCCCTCTCCATTATCAGCTGCCCCAGTACAAGCCAGAGACTTTCAGAGAGGCTGGGCTGGCTGCTTGCACTTTAACTCATCTTCTTTGTCATCATTGATGTTAACATAATTCCTCTGCAGTTTTTAATGAGGAAAATGAAGCTGCCACCACCACAACTTTCTCTCCTTTTTTCTTTTTTCCTTTACAGGTGATATCAGGGAGAAACTAAATATTGTTCTTCACATGCAGAGAGCCACTAATTAAATGCAGTCTCCTCCCTCTATGTATGCCCACAGTCTTCTAAAACTTTAAAAAGGTGTCACACAAAAAAAAATTAGCCCCAGGCAACAGAGAAGAAAAACATAAAGTTTAGAAAAACAAATGTACTTATACGAAAACTGATCTCAAAGAATTGGTCAAAGCACATTACAGGATCCAACAAAATATAATGGATCTTCAAGAGGATTTTAGAAAACATTCACCATGCTGTTACTCTGTGGATAGTCTCAGAGACTATATGGGGCTAAAGAGAAGGCACTTGAAAAGAAAAAGTCTTTTATAAATTGAGTATGCCAGATGCCATGAAGCTAGAAGGAGTATATTATTCCCACCAAATACAGAAAGGACAGCAAACAGATATTTCCTGATAAACAACCCTGGTCCTCAAGCAAGCTGGCTGCACTTGTCTTGGGGTTGACATGTACCACAGGGGAAAGGAAAGAGATCCAAAATTCCCAGCTCATTCCCACCTCTCTCCTACATTCCTGGAGATAATAAATTACAGGAACATACTGTGAACAGGCTTGCTAAGTTGTCCTTGTTTTGACTGGGATGGAGTTAATTTTCTTCCTAATAGCTGGTACAGTGCTGTGTTTTGGATTTAATGAGAATAATGTTGATAACACACTGATGTTTTAGCTGTTGCTAAGTAGTGCTTACCATAATCAAAAGCTAATCAAGGACTTTTCAGTTTCCCATGCTCTGCCAGTGACAAAGGGCACAAGAAACTGGAAGGGAGCACAGCCAGGAAAGCTGTCCCAAGCTATTATTATTTTTATTAACTTTATTTCAGTTATTAAGTTGCTCTTGTCTTGGTCTGTAAGTTTTAACCTTTTTTCTGATTAGCCTCCCTATTCCACCGAGGGGCAGGGAGCAATGACCATGTTGCTACGTGGTGCTTAGTTGTTGGCTGGGGGTTAAACTACAATATAAGTCTTTCCTTATTTTTCCTCTCTCTTTAGAGAATTTCCAAGTCTATACAATGCAATAACCCCCTATTTAATCCTCTTCCAAGGTTAGTAAGTTCCCCCTAGTCCTGTGTGGGTATTAAGTCCTACATTGGTCTGGGGGCACATGCACATGTGCCAATATATGTTGTGTACATCTGCGTATATTTGAACAGAGGCTAATGTCTGTGTTCACGTGAATGTGCATCTCTTTTTGTGGCTTCCTTTTCCAACAGAATATCTGGTGGCATCTGAAAGTTTATGTATGTTTATTTGCCTTTCACTAAAACCTTCAGTAACACACAGTCCTTCAGAGTCTCCCACAGCTCTGTTTGAGGTTCTGGTTTTGCAGGCAAACTTTTGCTGCCCACAGGGGTGCTGCAAGCGAAAGTGAGAGTTTGTTACAAGTGTCAGTCTATCTGCAGTAAACCCACTTTCACTGCCTCACCAGAGAAATGAATCTGGAACTTGTAGCTACTCTATGGTTTATTCTGAAATAGGTCATGGACATGCTGACAAATGAACTGTATTCATTCTTACCTACTGTTAGAGCTGCAGGGAACTTTGACTTGCTTGAGAGAAGTAGAAATAATAGGGTAGAAGTATTTGAATGTTATCAGGTAAAACTATACAATGTGTCCAAAATTCATCTTCACTTTCACAGACTCCCTGCATCACCTCTGAATTGCACCAACTCCCCATCAATTTAGAGAATAAGTTTTCAATGTGGAACCTTGAGATCAACAGGAACCGCTCCATCAGAACGTATTGCGGATGATATTTGTGAATCATCTATGGCTTGTTACAGTCTTTCCTCACCAATGCTGCAATACAGCTTTTTCAGGAAGTAGATTTCCAGAGACAGGCATCTTCTAAGATGCTGTGACACATCCCTCTAACTCTGCTGAGTGCACTCCCCGAAAATGGTTTGTAAAAGGTCACAATCCACAACTATTACCAACTAATTAAGAGAATTCATAAAATCAGAAACTTGAAGTCAATGCAGAGATTAATTTGGAAGTCCAGAAAAACTAGACTGATATAGATGACGGATAGCTAGTTTTTGTTCTTTCTCTCTTAAAGATTCTTGCTCCTTCTCACTCCTGTGCCTTAGTTAAAGGTTAGTTCCAGTCACTGAAAAAGAAGCTTGCTCAATAGAATCCTCACAATATTCTCTTAAATTTTCTGATAACTTAAATTTTTCACCTTTGGTGAGGGAAGAAAATTTGTAGGCAGGTGAGAAAAAAGAATGAATATACGTGGCCACTAATTTACCAATGAGGCACATCAAAGATTGAAATATTCACAGTGAATTTTTGCTTTTCAAAATTAAAAATTTGAAAAAAAAAAAAACAAAAAACAAAGCCAGCAATAATTTCTAGCAGAAACAAATTTTCCAGCTCCTTAAGAAAAGCCATCTGGGGAGGCAAAAATAATGCAATGTGAATATGTGTCCTGTTTTCTATTCACTAAAGGAGGCATTACATAAACCAGCATTGTCATTGGTTTAATCATAACATTTTTCACTTTGGGACGTTAGAACACTGCCAGTATTTTATTTTCCACTGGGCTCATCCTCAGACTTCTTCTGAATATGCATAAATAAATTTCTGCCATATATATTCACTTTTAACAGCAACAGTTTAATTGCTTTGGTCATAAGTACCTATAAATTATCATTAGCAAAGAAGTTATGATTTCATTGCAAACATTCCTCAAGCAAAAATAGTCCAAGCATTCAAGATTACTAGTCTAGGCAAAACTTTAGGGTATAGAAAAGAACAGAAGGGTTTAATGGATCCATCTGAACTGTCAAACACGAAAAGTCAAATTTTAGACCATCCTAGAAGCACTTTGAAATGATTTAACAGCAAGAAACCTCTCTGTGGTCTACATAAGCATTCATATATGAGTAAAAGACCTGTGTGCTTCACAGTGGGAGCAAAGAAAAGCTGGTGGCATGGTAATAGCTTTTCTCTTCAAATTGCAGCAGGTGAGGGAGCAGGACCAATGCTATGGATTTTGCAAAATTTCTGTTTGTTGCTGGTCTCAAGAAGAAAATTTGAAGCTATTTCACATTGCACTTTTCTTTCTAGCCCTTGCTCAGCTTACAGTCTAGCCATCACTTCCCTCAACAGCTGCTTTACCTGGTGAACAGAGGAATGAAGCACTTCTCTGAAGCTGAAACAGCAGCAAATATTCCCTCATCATTTAAATAAGATGTGTGTTGCTGTTGTCTGTGCCTGTGATTTTCTCAGATGGGAACAGCCAAGGCTTCCTCATGGTAAGCATCAAGAGGCATCCATTGCCCAGTATTTCTAATCAGCTTAGACAGCCCTTACCTGCAGCTTTCTGGCTCTCTCATTCACTCTTCTGGCTTACAGCTAACCAGCTGCATGAGGAAATGAAGACAAATATTTTTCCACTTTTTCCCCACAAATTGGTAATTATAATTTCTTTTTAGTGCTCAGCTGCTGAGAAAAACAAACAAGAGTTAAAACAAAGCCAGCAATCAGTGAAAAATTCTTGAACAAATATAAGTGACCAATTCTTCAGAAAGTACCCTCACAGATACACCCATAAGTAATCCCAGGGTACCACTGTGACAGTCTAGTCTGGCCAACAGCACAAGGCAGGTCATGCAACTTTCAGGAGTGAATTATTTCTGTTTGGACAAGCGTGTCTTCTATGAAAGAATAACCATTTTTAACGTCACAGTTTTCAAGAATGAAGAATCCATCACAACTCAGTAGAAATTCTTCTAAACTTAGCTACAAACACAATTTACAATGTGCTTTACAATTTTAGGAATTGCCTTTCAGGAATGTCATTTGAAATTGTTCAGGTTACCAGATGGTTTCAAATTCAGAAAAACAAGCAAACAAACAAATAAGCTTTCTGCAGGACAGAACATATTGCTTTCCTAGAATACACTTTATTTATTGTTTTGTTTTTAAAATGTTTTAAAAATATAACTCTCAAAGTGACACACCTGCCTGACCTTCAGTCTATCTGTTCGAGGTGCATTGTAGAAGCATACAGGGCCTTAGCTTTTCCTTTTGTCTTTGTATTACTTTGAACTGGTAATGACATATATATGGTGGCTAACCCTCCCCCGAAGGAACCTGGAGTGATGGAAATGTTTACCTCACCAGGCAGGCTTCCTGTAAAACCTTCTTCTTGCAATAAGGCACCTACCCTTGTTTGACCCTGCATTTGATTTCAAGATAATATGTTGCTAAGGATGTCACAAGCTCAGCATAATTTTCTTTCACTAGAAGAGAAAATGCAGTCAAAGAAGGAGATGGGTTCAGAGGAGGCAAGATTTAATTTAATTGCAAATATCTACAAAATTAGTGAGAGATAAATTGGTTTATGATTTATGAATAAAAAAGAGCTAAGATTTCAATTTTTAGTGTGGCTCTTCATCCTACTCTCTGGCACAGATGTACACTTCTGCAGTCCTTATGTATGTAACAAGATAATGTAACAACACAACACCAGACCTATCCATTTATCTTAGAAGGAACTAGCATATTTGCATATATTACATTCACATACTCTGCAATAAGCATTTTCTATTCATTGAAAAATGTGAATCAAATACTACACTTGTTATGTACTTCAGATAATATTCAAAGAAAAAAAAAATATTTTAATATTTTACTTTCCAAACTAAGAATCATAGAATCATAGAATAGTTCGGGTTGGAAAGTACCTTAAGATCATCCAGTTCCAACCCCCCTGCCAGGGGCAGAGACACCTCACACTAAGCCATATCACCCAAGGCTATGTCCAACCTGGCCTTGAGCACCGCCAGCAATGGAGCATTCATAACTTCCCTGGGCAACCCATTCCAGTGCCTCACCACCCTCACAGTAAAGAACTTCTTCCTCATA
>JANRGW010017121.1:0-27871 GCA_024733675.1 Psilopsiagon aymara | reverse complement strand
AAGGCAGAAAGAAGAAAGGATATAAAGGTTAGAGCAGGAAACTCTCTGGTAAAGATCATTACTTAACCAGCCTTAAAACTGACAGACAAGTCATGCAGTGATAAGGGCCATTCAACCAATGGAGTAATCTGAAGAACAGAATCCATCTATGCAAGGAGGTTTGGGCCTTCACAACATTTTGGTACTGCAAGACACTTGGCCAGATGTGCAAGGGGGCCTCTGAGGAATCAAGCTTTCATTTCCTTTATTCTTTTCAAAGGTACATTATCCTGAAGGAAGCAAGGAAAAGATACTCAGTAAAAGATACAAGCTTACTGCCCTCTTGAAGCACCTTAAACTGCCCTAGAGTACTCCCTAGAATCTAAAAATTACCTCAAAAATGACACCCTCCCATTGGCCTTTTAAAGGAATACATGAAATGAAAAGTATTTGGAGGTTTAAGGTTAGGGCCTAAACCTTCTCTTCCTTTTTTTACAGCACCAGAAAACATAACTTGGTTAAGAAAAATGCCCATACTTGTTAGCAATTTTATTGTTACATTAAAAATGTTGATTTTAAGGAATAAGACTGAGTAAACCACCATCTTTCAACGTAAGATTTAACAATTCCAGAAAAGGCCGTTCAAACAGACTTGCCATCTTTGACTTTTATCAATTTTAAGAGAACTGTTATAGAGGCTGTTATACAGCAACTATTGTAAGTCAACTCTCAGATTAAATAAAGTCTCCATGGCACTTTTACATCACCCTTTTTTCCCCCTTTTTAAAATCTTTGGGTCATGCTACGATGCATCAATGTCCATTGTCACAAATAACCCACTGCCTCTTCATGAAATGAAATGAAGTACACCACAACCATTCATCTGACTTGAATTAATAGGGACTGGAATAACATCATCCCCCTTAATCCAGCCAGCACAGCAGCTGGTTTATATTTTAGCACCTGAAACTCCTAACAGCTGCACTGGGTTGATATATGAGGGTCCTGATGTCATTACAAAGCTTTAAGATACATAGCTCATGAGAAATTAGAAGCAAGGGCCTCTTCGGAAAAAGGCATCTAAGCCGAAAATAATCAATAAACCCCACATTGTGAAGACAACAAGCATCTGAGTTTCATCAGGCTTCAAAAGTCTCCCAACAAACATGCCACAGGGAGTTTAACCACAGTTCCTGCTATATCCCACCTCAAGGAGAGCAATACAGGCAACCATTACACTGGCTAAAATATGTAGCACTAACTTAGAGTGTGAGTACATGCAGTTTATCCATGTGAGAACTAAGAGGTTGAAATTCCTTGGCTAGAATGAATGGGAGTAATCTCACAGGTCAGCAATGAACAGTGATTTGGTTAATTTTAATAGAGTTATCTAAAGATCTCAATTACTTATTCTCATCTTCTCAGCATTTTGTACTGAAATTAGTTGTAAAAGTGCTTACAGCCAATACGGTCACAGATTATCCTCCTTCAGAGCAATAAAACTCTTTACTAAACAATTTATTTGTGCACAAGGCAGACTTCTCATCTAAAAATGAAACCACATTTCACATCAGAAGCAAGACAGATTGCTCCACCTCACTCTCAGTAATAACATTTTACACACTATACAGTGAAAATACTTCACTTTCAGCTCTTCCTGAAAGAAATGTTAAATAGAATTCCACCCTTTTGCCTAAAAGTAGTAAATGTTTTATTCAGGGGCTGAACATACACCCAGCTACATCCCTGCTAGTAAACTAAAACAGGTTAGGCCACTTTTGCCATACAGACTGTCCAACTGTTAGCAGGTCACAGCATCACTCAGGCCCACATCACCAGCAATGCCCCACATTCACAACTCATATAAACCAAATTCAGACAGAATCATTAATAGTGATGACTGATAACAAATCATCCAGGTTGCTGGATGCTTAAAATTGTTCCTAAATCACAACAACTAATTTTCCATGTCATAATCAATATTCAGTTTGTGTGCACAACACAAAGGAAATAAATAGCAATCACAGTTGCCAGTATACATCTAACACTGTGAAGCTACAGACATAAGGAAGGTTTTCTTTTCTATTTTTACTTTTAGCAGTGATACCATACAGGATCCTCAGACTCTGACGTGGGTTAATTCATAAAATTACTGGGTCAAAATTAGGAGATACATCCCATGGGTTGATATGCACATTCCTCGTAATACCATGAATCACTGATTTAGGTTTCCAGCCTTTCTTTTAAGTGATAATAATTAAGAAAAGCATGAACCAACACTTCTACAGCACCTTCTTACTTCTGTAGTTCATATAAGGCAAGTATCATTACCTGTATTTTTCCATCAGGGAAATCAAGACGCAAAGACTTGCAAAGTGACTCGGCCAATCCACACAGCAAGGCAGAAGCGGGATGTGGGATTCCTAATTGCCAGTGGCTGCATAACATACCTACAATACCCAGAGTTCTTGTCTGATGCTTGGGCATCAGCTGTTGGTTGATGTGTCCTAGTAATGACATTAGCAGGTGGCAACAGTGGTTCAATAAATAAACTCTTACACCCCAACCTCCAGGCACCATTCATATTACCCTTGGAGCTAAAATAACCAAATTCAGTCACACAAGCCAGAAAAGGCTTATCATTCTGCTATCCTGAGCAAATGTGGGTTAACTTAAGTGACATGTAGTGACAGGACAAGAGGGAATGGCTTTAAGCTGACAGAGGAGAGACTGAGATTAGACATTAGGAAAAAGATTCTTCCCTGTGAGGGTGCTGAGGCGCTGGCACAGGGTGCCCAGAGAAGCTGTGGCTGCCCCATCCCTGGCAGTGTTCAAAGGCCAGGTTGGATGGGGCTTGGAGCAATCTGGTCTGGTGTGAGGTGCCCCTGCCCATGGCAGGGACTAGAACTGGATGAGCTTTAAGGTCCCTTTCAACCCAAACAAGTCTGGGATTCTAGGATTATAACTTCTCTCTTCTGCCATGAAGAAAAATAACAGGCCCCAATCAAGCTGTCCACTAGCTGTACTTTCAAACCAACAGGAGAGAGCAGGATGTTGAAACAATTAATGCCTTTTTTCATTTAGAACACACAGACAAAAGCAGATAATGTAATATGGACAACAGCATGTTTGCTGCACCACAGGCAGGTCACCCAGCTCACTTTAAGAAGAATCCTAAAGAGCAGAAAACATTTTGCCCAGTTAATCCCCAGCCTTGCAAAACACTCAATTAAACCACCAGATTCCCACATGCGCCAGGACACAGTAATAAGCCTCAGGAACAGATCTTTGATTCGCCAAGCCCTCACAGAGAACGGGGTGGGACAGCTGAAATAACATGAGATTATAGGAGGCTACAGGAATAACCTAACAGAACCTGATGGGTATCAGTAATGTCAAAATACTTACCAGTTCATAGTTACTTGGAAAAAAGCAGGGTGTCACCACCTGAAATAAAAAATAATAAAATAAGGAAAAAGGGATAATTCCGTTGGAAATGACCCAATCCCACTGACCAAACTCCCTCAGGTAGAATCAAAGGGGCACTAACCAGACCAGGTGCAGAACGTGAGTGTCTAGAGCTGCTCTCAACTGTATTACTTTCTGTCAGCTCACTGAAAAGTCACCATCAGCTTAATGTTAACTCAGTGTCCCCTTTCATGCTGTCATCAGTGAAACAGATTGAAGAGTAATGCCTTTCTTCAGGTCACATACTGCAGAGAGTGCTTTCTCACCCCCGCCATCCTTTGCAGCATACTTCTAATACCAGTTTTAGAAGAAGTAAGTATTCTGCTTTTCTACTAATCTCGAACTTCAGCAATTCCCAATCCCTTACCCCTGTGCTGGAATTTTTTATGGGGTGTGGGCTGAGCAGAGTAAGCACAACACATTCTGTGGACTCACAACTTCAGAGGCTTGGCTCCAAGTTACAACACTATGGAGAACATGTTCTGTGTAAATCACACTAAAGGCAAAAAAACCCCAAAATCAGTATAATACAACCAACCTCATTTGAATATTCAGAACGCCAAGAAAGACAGGAAAATAATTAGAGATTTGGATTAAATTATGATCTAGGGAAAAGCTTCTTTCTAGTCTCACATAGCAAGTACCCTCAGACTTCACATATACAGTCGGGGGACTGTGGTTCATCAACTGACACCACTCAGCTGAGCTTCAGTGACAGCCACCATGCATGTTCACTTTAACAAACACCTTGAGGTTAACCCCAATGAAAACTATTGTGGTTGCCCCATCCCTGGCAGTGTTGGATGAAGTTTTGAGCAGAGTTGATTACTGATCAGAAGGGGCCTTATGTGCCATTTCTGACCCTTAGAATAATAAAAAGATGATGTAATCTATGCAACAGAGCAAGCTACAAGAGCAAGGGGAAACTTCAGTCCTGTAGGCAGCACAAAGAAAAAGAGATAGACCTGACTATATCAGAACCACTCCAGTCTAAACACTCAGGAATAGCTTTTTTAACCACTAGTATGGAAGGGATGGTGTTGGCCTCCATAATTGCTTGTGAAAACATATATATATATATATATATATATGATTCTCAACACTTCTTAAATCACAAAGTACTTGGAGAAAGTGGAAAAAAATAAAGAGGCAGCACACTGATTTTCATATCCCAGCCTCCTCGTGATCTCCACACTATCCCTAAAGAAAACAGGACAGGTATGAACCCTTGAGGTTTGTCTGCTGCAACCTCAGATTCTCCAATGGACTTGCAGCTCCTTTCATGACCGCCATTCATGATTCACTAATCTATCCAAGCCAGCACCATACTAAACACATGGAAGATGTTAACTAAGCTGCTATGATAGCATTCCCACTGCGGAAAGCAAAGACATCTGCCTCTGTGACCTCCTGTCAGACACAGCATGTAAGACTTCCTATTACAAGCACCAATCCTCCTTTCAAGCCAGAGCAGCAAACCACCAGGCAGAGGAGTCAGTAGCAGGAAGAACCCTGCACCATCACCATGAGCAGCAAATATTGCATCTATGGAGGAAAGACTATCTGCAGGTGTCCTGACCATGCCATTACCTAGTATTTAACTAAAAATCAGCATATGCTAGTGCTCTCGTTAGAAACATCTAAGGTTAAAGCAGATGAAACCTGACATTTCAGCAATTACTTTCCTCTCACTGCCTATAATAAAAGAGGGAACTAAGGGAAACACCAAAGGAATTTGCAGGCAGAGATGAACTGATATTACATGCTCATATAATTAATGGTTAGAACCACTGTGGAATAAAACTGTCAGCACTGGAGCATGTAATGTCAACCCTGCACTCTCCCTTCTTCCCTCCACTGTTCAAAACCCTCGAGGAATCAAGCACTGGGACATCCACTGGAAAAGAACTTCAGCAGAGAGTTACGGCTCTTTTTTGGTAGACTTGTGGAATCTTTTTTCAAGCAACTCACACAGGCTCACGGCTGTAAGAAGATAAGAGCTAATATTAATGCCAATACTTGATTTTGTCTCCTCTGAGCTCCACAGTGCCTGCAGCAGCTATACACAGCCACCTGACTTCACAGACAGACTCCATCTTCTCCTGGTTGTGTGTCTTTCGCACTTGCTTTCACAGAGATCAACACTGATGGCAGATGGTACTGTTCTAGGACTACCAAGAAGTCATGTAATGCCCTTTCTGGCACATACAGCAATCCCTATGCATACTGTCTCTTACCACTATGTTTAACTGTCACCCAACTACAGAGCATTCAAAATGCATCACAAAACCAAAGACTTGCATGCACTGCTACTGTTTTCAAGCTACAAAACTCACTGCAAGACACACTAAACTACCCAATGGGCACTGATATTTCTTTCAGACTCCATATACACAAATGGCATATTTCTTCCCAGAAGCAGCAAAACATAGCGATGCATCCCAATTTTAGTTCTATGAGCAGTCGCAGTAAATTCTGCTGCTGTTAATCCTGACAGAGGTTAGAAGCAAAATAGCTGACGTGTTCATAGATAACAGAGGCTATCACGAGGTCTAGGTGACCTAAGCTGAGGATATGTGAATAACTCCAACTCTTTCCTGACTGGCAAGAGTTTCAGATGTACCCAAACAAGATCAGCATTTCGAGATTACAGAGCTGGAAAGCAAGATTTCTGGACTTCAATCCAGTACCAATGCAGAGACAGAAAATGAAGCCTAAATGTCTCATTCTTTGATTTAAAAAGTCACACACCCTGTGTACCTGCACGAAAACAGACTTCAGAAAGACTTCTAATCCCCCAACTGAAGCTACAGCTAATCTAAAGACATTTGCAACCAGCTTTCAGTAGTATCTTTACTCTGGTAAGAATGAGTGTAATATTGCTTAGTTCCACACAAACAAGGCACATTTAGCTTCTGCACGTTCATGTACTAAGAAGCAATACCAGAACATGGAAACGCCTTGCCTCATTTTCAAACAGTTACCCAATCAGTGCCTGGCACATACACACACATGCATACAGACACAGCAGTCTGCCCACAGCCAAGCAAATACTGGAAAGACAAACTACCTGTTCTTGCATACACAGTTAATATGGAAACACTTTCCTGGTGCACAACTTCCTGAACCGAGTCTTAGTTTGGAAGAGTCCCACAGTGACAGAAGACGACTGAAAATAATTGCTCTGATGAAGAATTCCAACTCCAGTGAATCCGGGGGTAATTTTCCTTCATACGACTGCAACACCAGTCACATCAGTTAATGAGTAACCAGTCAGCGGGAGATAAATGTTAACTCAAACAAGAAAAAATGTCAACAAATGGCATAATATCTGGCACAAAGGAAATAAAATCTGGCCCCACTTGCTGTAACAGACACTACAGTGCTTCCCCTCTCTCCCCCTCCATTGCACAACAGGTGATTTGTTATCTGGCATTCACATTTCCATGCCTTTTTTTCACTCTCAGATGCATCTTTCCTTTTTATATTCATTATATTTTATTTTCTTTTTGCAAGAAGTAGGTGATTTTTCAGAGGAAGAACCATCTTCAAAGCATGTGCCAGCTGCTATCAAAGGTGCATTCAAAGACCACATCCAAATACTATCATACTGCTTATGGAAAAGCATTTGGCTATAATTAATCACTTTTTTTCTAACCTACAATTTCCTCAGGTAAAAAAGGCACTGGCATGCCTGCCACAGGTTGTGTGTAGCACAAAGGATGTGCAGCAGGAGGAACCTTCATCCAATATATACACGAGCTGCTAAAACGCCTGTTCATTCCAGTTCACTGCTGATTATGTTACAGAACTGATGGGAAACAGTGATAAGAGCAGCAAAATGAAGCCACTGACATCCCCTAAACAGTGTAAAGTTACAGAAATGTTAGGAAACCCTGACTGTTGCATAAATGACTGTCAGGAGCCTAAACAGTAAGCTCATGGAAATAGGTTACATGCATCTTTGTGTGTGTATATATATATACACACACACACAGAGAGGAACTTCTCTGCCTTTATTCTTTTGACGTCTGTCAGTTATTCCACTCCCCCAAAACACTCAGGTCATAAATCCTTCTCACTAAGGAAGCAAACTAAAGGACACTGAGTATATCTTCAAATAACTGTGCTCTCAAGGATACAACCTGCAACATGACAAAAAACAAACTGTGGAATAAAAAGGGATGTTACTGGGATCTTAACTTGGGGTTCAAGAGCTTCAACAGTCATAAACAACTTCTTTCATGTCTTTTTTAAAGAGAGCTTCTCCAGTTGTGTGGTTTTAGTATCTAGTACTTCTGTCCTGGAGATATCAAGTATCCTCAACACTTCATGCCAGACAGAACAGCTCTCAAGCGTGCCCAAACCCACTGAATTTTCTTCTTCAAATTAAGCATTTTGGGGCAGACTGGAAACAACAGCCCTAAAGGAAAACCTGCCAAACACAGCAGAAACTGAACAAGCACTCTGGAGTCATTACAATATTTTAATAAACATGATATAATTCTGTTTCCAAAAAGAAAAGAGATAAAGCAAAATCAGCTGAGATTCAGTGCCTCTATACACCATTTCCACTCTCACTTCAGAACAACAAATTCTTTGGGCCTATGGAAACAACCTTCCTCCTGGATTATCCTAAAGCACTTTTGAAGCTAAGTTTGGAAGAAATAAGCAAAACAAAAAAAATGCACTGTAAATTGCAAAGACAGCTACAGATGAGAAACTGCTAATGGGCTTGGCTCACGAGTATCAATAAAATGCGAAGATCATATCATATGTCGTATGATCATATAGCAAGCATAAGCCAAATCATAGCAGAAAAGCTTCCTAGCACATTACATAATTTTTCTCACCTAGTTCTGTGATAAAGTTGCTACAGGGAAAGACAGAACAAGCACAGCCAGGAGCTCTCTGAATCCAAACCCGAATTCCAACAGCGATATTTTAGCACCATTTTATTAATCTCTCATCTTCAGGATTTGCTATTTGCTGAAATCAAGCTAACACTGCATGTACCCACTTCATCTGGGTGCAAAGATCAGCTGAAGCTTGAGAAACTCGCCATGAGTTTCTTGGAACAAACCTGTGACTGAGTACTGTTAAGACCTAAGGCATGTGTCTGCAGTCCTGACCCAGGCACAACTCCTTTCTGTCCTCTTGAGATTAATGCCTCATGAAACAAAAGCTGAAATTAGTACCTGAAATGGAAAGTTAGACACCCTCGGGAGGGCTTTCAGAATTTTGCATATTTATTTATATGCAAATCCCTATTTCCCAGGACAAAGCAACAAAGCTGTTTCAAACTAAGTCACTGAAGGAAAAGAAGCCTTTCCCAGGTAACAAGGAATGCAGTTATCCCAAGATGCAAAACTGTATTGTTCACAGACCTTTGCCACCTCTAAGTCCGGCTTTCTTCCATGCTGTGATATGTGATCTCGCAAAGTCACAGTCCTGAGCTACCTCATGAAAGTTGTTCTCTAGCTTTCTGAAGAACTCAAATTCCAATGAAAGAGAAGAATCCTAGAATCAGAAATGCTGAGTTTTCCCTGATAACTACAAACCAGCAACCAGAGATTAAGTTCTCTCCTTTATCACATTACTGGATCTGCTCCAAGAGAGTTCAAAAGCAAAGGCCAAGAATCTCGGCAAAACCTGGGTGTAGCTAACAGGGGTTAAACCAGACAGCAGGAACCAAGATCCTAAAACTTGATTTTTAATGGAATTTGCACTAGCCCTCTTCTGCACTGTGGTACAGTCTGACAATCTGAACCGCAAATGGAGCGCTAGCTACTTCCCTCCTGAGTTAATCTGTTTAACCACAGGTTTATAAAGTGGGTTGAAATAATATCATGCTAAAATGAATGCAAAACCGTAATACCTTGGTTCAAAATGTCACATTTTGCTATTTCTTTAAAAAACAGTTGTTAAAAAAAAAAATCCTAATTTTGTCCATTCCATACATCTTTGAGAGACTGACTCCTGCTTTCTCTGTATCAGATCTGACCTCTCCAAGATTAATTAGATACACATTCCTCAGGGAACTATGTTATCCTTACAGGATTCCAGGCCTATTTATATTGGTATAATCCCTATGAGAAAACATGCTTAATTTGCAAAGTCCAACAAATCTTGCAACATTACCAGACAGGGAGGGCCCAAGCAAGCAAACGCAACAGAGTCACAGAGATGCTTTCCTCTCCCAAAGGCACAAACTACCAGCATGGATTAGAGATCTCCTGTACCTATATAGAAAGGATCAGAGACAGCCAGAAAATAGACAGGACCAGTAAAGAAGTTCTTCCCCAAATAAGCCAAAACAGGACAGGGCATGGAAGAAGCAAACAAAAAACCCCAGCTCTCCTAAGATATTCTAAGATCTTCCAGTGGAAAGTTCCCATCTGTCATGAAAGCACAACTCATCCATATTTTGGTGCTGAACAAAGAAAAGCAGAAATCGTCCCATTTCCTTCCTTCTCTCACATCTCAGCCTCTTTTCCCCTTGACAACAGCTAGATTTATTTTCAAAAGAAAATCAGCAAAGGAACAAATAAATTGTATGTGTCCTAGCTGGGTCTTGCACAACACAGCCAGCTCTCTGAAACAGTGTGTTTAAATGAGAGTTCTTATCTGAAAACACCAGCATTCTTGAAAATGCTTTCTCAGTTTTGGAAAGCCCCAACAAACTAACTGCCAAATATACAACGCTCCAGCACTGCACTGATGCTACTTAAACAACACAAGGTTTATTCCCATAAAAAGCAATTTCAAGTCTTCATGTCCCTCAGTAGCTTACAGTTCTGGTTGAATCTGAAGGTTTTATTCATCACATTGCTGAATACAGTGCTATTGTGTCTAACTTAGGGCATTTTACAGACAGGAGGATCTCAAAAAAACTCTTCTTCATGCAAAAGAAGGAAGGGTCTTTACTTCTTGCTTCAAAAGAACACACAAAAAATTGTCATATGCCAGTGCACCATAGGTTTCTCTCATAAAAATCTGTCCCACTGGATATTCATACAGTATCTGCCTTAATGCCCATCCACTACAAGAGCCAGAGTCCAGCCCTAGAACCTCAACAAGGCTGACCCAAGTAAGTACAAGGTTTATTCACAAAACAGACCAAGAAGTACCCAAGGGACAAAACCAACAGAGCCTTCAGAGAGCCAATACAGCCTGTGCTTTAAATTTCCAAACTGAAAATACCTACCAACATCTGTCTCTCTCTATATAGATATATATAAATAGGTAGATTGGAAGTTTATAGAATCACAGAATGGTTTGGGTTAGAAAGGACCTTAAGATCATCCAGTTATAATTCTCTGCCATGGCCAGGGATGCCTCACACTAGATCATGTTGCTCAAAGTTCTGTTGAACCTGGCCTTGAACACTGCCAGGGATGGAGCATTTGCCACTTCTTTGGGCACCCTGTGCCAGCACCTCACTACCATTACAGGGAAGAACTTCTTCCTTATACCCAACCTGAACCTCCCGTTTCAGTTTGAACCCATCATCCCTTGTCCTGTCACTACGGTCTCTGCTGAAAAGTCCCTCTCCAGCATCCTTATAGCCCCCTTCAGACATTGGAAGCTGCTCTGAGGTCTCCATGCAGCCTTCTCTGCTCCAGGCTGAACAGCCCCAGCCTGTCTTCACAATCCAAGTTGCACATGCAACCCTGGACCAAAAACATCACTCGCGATTACTTCTTATTGCTGTGATTACTGTCACTCTCCCTTCTATAGTGCTGCCAGTCATGGTTTTTACAGTATTTCATATTTGCAGTATGTAATTTTTTATTTGTATGCATTCTTCTGTAATCGTGTTTGTATATCCTAGACTATTAAACAGACTAAGAACGAAAAAGATTAGGTTACCACAAAGGACTACGGATTCTGGGGAAATGGGGAGCCTTCTTCTAATCCTGTTTAACCAGTAAGAGTTTAAACTAAAAAAAAAGGAAAAGCAGGGTCAAGGGTAGAATTACACTTTCTCATTCACAAATGCTTAGAAAAAAAGAATAGAAAAAAACATGGCCTTGGAGAAACGCAGCAGGACAAAGCATCACAGGAGAATTTGTATCTTCTGTGATTGCAACAATTTTGGTGATTTTATACATTGTAAAATGCTACAAGCATGTTGTAAATCTGTCATTTCTCTACACAAAAATGACCAGCATGTGAAAGTAATAAATTGTTTGGTTTAGCTTTACCATCATGCAGGTAGCACACAACAGCTCCGTGTGCTAAATAAAATCCATACATAAATTCACCTTACTGAATGTGGGAAAAGGCAGAGCCATCTGCCTAGGACACTGGTTTCTTTGAAGTGTCATTTCAGACTAGCAAAGAATTAAACTGTATTAAGTAAAGAAAATGCCTTTTTGGCTTAAGGATAGCAAAAATATCTTGCAGGTTGAATTAAGGGTACATGGACTGTTTGCTAGTCAAAGGCATAAAGCTGGATCACACCTGACTTGGCAGAATACTTAAGCAAATACTTATGCTGATTGATTATAAGAAAATTTAAGCATCTGCTTACAAACTTCATAAAATCAGTCTGTTCTCAAGAGAGAGAATTAGCACGTAAGAAACAGGTCAAGAAAATATGGTCAAGGCATACCTTTTCCTACTTCCAGTCTTCCCACAGGACAGGAGATAGAGACTGGTTTTCAAATTCCCACACTTCAAAGAATGAAGTTTGGCTGAAGCCATGAGATGTCTTTGGCTGAAGCCATGAGATGCCTTTCAATGTCCCAGCTCTATACCACATCCTAACTGACAGGGGAAAGTAAAAGATGGAAAAAAAAGGATCCCAGGACAAGAAGCTAAGCAAAATCAAAAGCCTTGTGGTGGGACAAACAAGTATTCCCACATCATACACAGAGACACGCCCTGAGAGAAAGCTACAGAACAGGGGACAAGAATTCCCAGAGCAAAATCCAGAACAAAGCCCTGGGGCATTGGATGGGCTCAGCTTCAGAAACCTCAGGGAACACTAAATAGATACATACATCTGAACAAATAGCCATACAGAAACATTGCCAAGTTAAACACACATGGTCCGAGTAAAAGACAGCAATTACCTACATCTACTGGGATTTGTGCCGCAAAACAAAATTCTTTCAGAATTCATTCTTACGATGTTTTTAAGAGTGAAAACAAAAATGTTGCCTTTTAGAGAGAGTTTTAAAATACAGCACATACAGGAATAGCAAACACTTTCCTCTGGAGTGATTTTCTGCCCCCATCGCTTCAAAGAAAAAAAGCACAGATGACTAAAGCACAAAAAACCCAAAATATTCAATTGAGATGGTATTACATGCTGGCATAAAATAACTATTTGAAAGGTTTCCCTTAATTCTAAATAAACCTGCTGCAAACCCATTTATATTATAATAGCTTTATCTATGCAATGTCAATGACAAGTTTGCGGGCCTCCCAAGATGCATCACTATGGTCCAGCAAGCTAACAACATCCTAGTACCATTCAAGAACGGCAGCAGTTTTAGGCTCTCTTTTGTATCAACATGAAGGAAGGTATGGTTCATTAGTCCTCCTTGACATGCACACATATGCATCAGCAAGACAACACCTCTCTATGGATGAGTATGTTCAGAGTACTACAGAAATCATATTACAGATACAACCATGTGTCTTTCTAGTAACATGTAGCAAGTTTCTGAGGCTAGAGCAACACAACTGTCATAGCTCAGCACTGCCAATGAACACCACATTGAGGGGTACAGAAGCAGCTCACTAAGCAGTGCACAAGTACCCTGTTTTGTGCTAGGACAGAGTTGATTTTCTTCCCAGCAGTTGGTGCAGTGCTGTGTTTGGGCTTTAGTCTGAGAACAGTGCTGATAACACACTGCTGGTTTAGTTGTTGCTCAGTAGTACTTGCCCTGATCAAGGACTTTTCAGTCTCATGCTCTGCCAGTGAGGAAGGACACAGAAAGCTGCGAGGAAGCAGAGACAGGACACCTGACCCAAACTAGCCAAAGGGGTATTCCGTATCACAGCACATCATGCCCAGTGTAGAAACTGGGGGGAGTTGGCTGGAAAGGACTGATCACTACTTGGGTCAAGCTGAGCATCGGTCAAGTGGGTGGTGAGCAATTGCATTGTGCATCTTTGCTGTTTGTTGGTTGTCTTGGTTGTTTGTTTTTTTTTTTTTTTTTTTTTTTTGTAGTTTTCTCTCTCTCTCCTTGTTATTTCCCTTGTGATTAGTAACAGCAATATATTGCACTTTAATTAAGCTGTTCTTATCTCAACCCAGGAGGTTTACATTTTTCTCCCGATCCTCCTCCCCACCCCACCAGCAGGGGGAAGGGGGTGAGCAGACGGCTGCATGGTACTTGGTTGCCAGCTGGTTTGCCAGTTCCTTAACAAACAGGCAAACCAGCTGTCCTGACAGCCTGCACCGAGAGCAAATGCTTCTGCAGGCCCCAATGTACACCAAGACCTCTGAAGCTGCACTGGCATGGGTGCAGCAGACAGCTTCACAAATAGGTTACAAGAGTTCACCCAGGCTAGAGAAGTTATGTGACATCTTCACAGCAGACTGATCAGCCATCCCCCTTACGGCTGTATCTCCCAGGACCTGATTAGATCACTTTAGCCCTGCGTAATCTCATTTCTTTTCATCTGAAAAAAACAAACCACTTGCCTGGGAGACTTCTTCACATGTTCATTGCTTTCTGCATGAAATACTGCTTCCTGGCATCTGGTCTGAATTTGTGGATCCTTAATTTCCACTGATTCATCCCTGTCGCCACACACCTGCCCTCTTCTTCAGGACTAAATCGCAAACAGTAACCTGACAGAGGTTTTTACATCCAGACATCCACTATATTCACTTTTTTTTGTTTGGCTTTCTTTCCACAGACAATTCCAAGACAGTGAAGTTTGGGCTTTCAAAGCCATTTTGCTGTTGTTGGGTTTTTGAGTAACTTTCTTTTACAGTTCATCCAGTTTTCCTGCTGATATCCATCCACACCATCCAGTATACTTACAATACATTATTTAAAATGTTATGATCTTCCTGCAACTGATACAATGGCACCAAATGCAAGTGCCTAAACTGGTGCCAACTAAGCTCTGCTTCTTTTCTGAAGTTACAAAACCCAAATATTCTCTTCCAGTGTGCTTTGAAACATCATGACACCACTTGCCTGCATTTGTTATTTTACATTCATTGTCATGTCAGGTGCAGCTGGAAAACCCTCACAGAACCAATTCAGGGCTCATCCCACAGGGCAGCAGCACATCCTGAACAATTCCAAAATGTGATTCTTCCTTCATTTGTCCTGCCCGATTACATTCAGAGTCCACTTTGGGTTTGGGTCTTTCATGGATAATTTGCGTACCAATAGCTTTTTGGGTTTCATCTGCAAGCATAACAGTGGTATTATCTTGACAAACCCCTGACAACTGGTGTTGTAGCGTTGTCAGTGCAAGGCCTGAGCTGCTTTTTTAACTTGAATCGTTTATGACATTATCTACTTTGTTATGGGGCTTTATGGCTAGACTTGCACATAATAATGCTTTTATGAACACCCATGACCCCAGTAGTCTTTTGAGTAATGGTTAACCATGCTGATGCATTATTCTTTTCCAAAACGACTACAGGCTCTCAGAAGTACAATGTCCTTCATCCTTCTCCATGTGACTATCAGCTGACTTAGTGCTTACACAGTTTGTCTGTGTTTAACTAATGCAAAAATAGTTATGCCCCATAAACTGTGGACAGGGTAGTTCTACAGACAATGCAGGGGGTAATGCTCATCTTGGAGGTAAAATACATTTCAATAACAAGAGATACTTGCAGATCAGGTGGAGTCTATGAATCTCTTTCCACACACACATGGATCTGAATCAGTGCATATGATTATGGCTACAGGTATTCTCAAGGTTGCCTGCAATACCCTTAATAGTCTTTAGTACATTCTCAGTTCCATTTAAAAAATCACCAGAATCATTCCTGCCTCTAACTAATTACCAAACGAAAATATAGACGCTGTTATAGGCAATAAAGGCAAATACTCAGATCTGAAACACGATGAATGACAACAAGATTACATAAAACATTGCTGTGTGCCTCATGTAAGTAGTCAGAAAAGACGCTTGGAAAAATGTGAATTTAAGCTACTTGCTGGCTTACTAGCTCTCCAAAAAGAAAACATCTTCTTGTAAGAAGTAACTGATTACTGCATTTGGGCTTGTTCCCATACCTTGTTTTTCTGTCTTCGGCAACACATGCTAGTGATTTCAATTATTTTAAATTCACAAAATACACCAGTATCTTGATGATAGTTACACTACTGTATACTCTTGGCACTCCATATATTAGTCTTTTCAACACTCAACACCCGAATGTCTGAGAATATAACTACCAGTTGAAATATAGCTTCCTGGTTTTAACACATGGCACACATATAAAATTATTTGTCTCCAAAACAAGTTTCCAGAATTTCTTACCACAGTCTCCAGCCTCACTTATGTATCACTACTTCTTGAAACCCTAGGTATATGTAGCACCTACTGAAGCAGATTTGCAAGCTACCAATGTTATCAGCAAAGAAGATGCTTTCCTATGGAAGCTGGTAGAATTCCATACTGCAAGTGCTATTGGGAGAACCAAAGCTACTGCGCAGACTGATCACTTACATCATCTGGTCTCATAAGTACATCTTCCTACCAAACTGTTTCCCTTCTACTTCAGGTGAAGTTCAGGTTACATATAAGGGAGAAGTTCTCTGTGAGGGTGCTGAGGCACTGGCACAGGGTGCCCAGAGAAGTTGTGGCTGCCTCATCCCTGGCAATGCTCAAGGCCAGGTTGGATGGGGCTTGGAGCAACCTGGTCTAATAGAAGGTGCTTCTGCTCATCGCAAGGGACTGGAACCGGATGATCTTAAGGTCCTTTCCAACCCAAACCATTCTATGATTCTATGATTATAGACCACCATTACTATAGTACTATTACTAATCATTACCGAACGCATAGAGTTGATGAAACTTTTCAGAAGGTAATAACTTGCAAGCTTAATTAGCACTGTATGTAATTTGTACATGTAAAATATTAAACCTACATTTATGAAGGATACCACAACACAGGGATTTTCAAAAGCACAAGTACCGTTTTCACTCAAGATGGGAGATGTTCAGCCAAATGACACTTGTATTTACTAGAATTTCCCCAAGTAGCCTGACAAATTTCCAAGTCATTTATTAAGCAGAGGTTCTTCTCTTGGATTTGGTTGCATTTTTGGCAGCAGTGGGACGAACAAATCCTTGCACAAGGCCAAACATTAAGTCAACCACACAGGTAGTAGTACTACATCTGTGGTCTCCAGAAGCTCAGTGCTCTAACAACAAAAATGCTATCTTCACAGATAGCAAGTACCAATTCAAAGTTTTCGTTAAAAGCAGGGAATGTCACTCTTTAGTTGAAAGCAGGGACTATTATCCCATGGGGGTGGCTCTAGTAAAATAAACCCTTCCAAGACTGCTAGATTTAGGCTGCAGCACTCTCTAAGTAATTTTGATTTACACAAATCTAGGGATGGGGAAATTTTCAGTCATCTGAGACCATGGAAATACTGATCTCACCTTGTGTGAAAGGGACTCAGATATCCTAAAAACTAACAAAACTTTGGTAATGAAACTGAACTGGGTGGAACTACAGCAGACACTGCAAATAAGTTAATCATATGCTTACACTTTTCATAATCCAATACCAAAAGTTTGCCTTTAAATCTCTGTAGCTGTAAAAATTTTATATACATGTATACACATATATATACACACTAGGTATATACTCACACACACATAGCTGAGCAAATACATATAGGGGTGTGTGTATACATATATACACCTTATTCACTCATACGTTTATTTCTTTCTGGTAGAGCTATGTGGTTTGTATTTCACCCACTTAAGTTACTGGCTTCAACTTGAAAAAGGTCCTCCTGTGGGAGGAACAAGAGACTCAACCACTGGTGCAGATGTTTTGACTAGATAGCGACCTGGGGTTTATTAATGGCAAGAACAATACCCTGACAGCTCAGCATCTGATTTAATAATCATCATCTTCTTAATTAGTTGATACAGCTTTTGTAGTCTCAACCTCAAATGCATGTGGATCAACAACAAGAAAGGAAGCAAATAAACATGCCTACCTTTTCTTCACATTTCCTGTGGCAGGCATACTTGCAAACTAAAACAAAAGCAAATAAAATATATTAGTACATAGAGTGGGTAGAAACTCCTCTCCATTTCTTTAGATCAGCTTTCTACTAGAGGTCCAGCTAAACTCAAGTCTGTATATATAAAGTATTTACATACTTCAAAACAAACAATAAAAAAACATAGAAAGAAATTCATTTAGTTTTTACTCATTCCTGAAAGAGTCATTAATTACAGCAATGTTATCAGATTTGTGCATACCATCAGCTTAGGGTAACATATGCCTGGTTAAATGTCATGGACTGATTATTTTCACACTTACCTTTACATGTCCACATGCACAAAAAGTGTTACTATCTAAATAATACAGATAGTAACATCAAAATGTTCCAAATGTAACCTGTGAATCTTAGCCACATCAGCAGTTCCAGAGACCTAAGAAAATCAGGATGACTTCAAACTCACAAGTGACCAAGAATGCTCACGCTGGTATTTCTGCTTGTGAAACACATCTTACACAGCCTTGCAAACATTACTTTCAAGAGGTAAGCACCTGATTTCTGTTAAATCCCTGCTGACCTAAGGAAAGGATGAACCACGGCAGCAAGTTCACATTCAGAAAACAGCACTTAATTTAAAAAGCAGCCAGATGAGCAGCGATGTAACTATGATGCAACAGTGTAATAGCTAGGATCTGAGAGAGGCTGGTTTAATAGATTTTCCACTTATACATGCTTCCTTTTTACTCTGAAATTTGCTTTCTTTCCATGCAAAGTCTATCCTTTGAGCTAAACTGTGTTAAAAATTCAGAAATAATTTACTTATTCAAGCTCCAGGATTAGTAAGCAACAGAGAATATGCTGGGTTTGGCTGGAAGAGAGTTAATTTTCTCCATGGTTGCTAGTATGGGGTAATGTTTTATATTTGTGTGGGAGACAGTGTTGATAACACAGGAATGTTTTAGTTACTGCTGAGCAGTGCTCACACAAAGTCAAGGCTTTTCCTGCTTCTCCACCACCCCACCAGTGAGTAGGCTGGGGGTGCACAAAGAGTTGGGAGGGGACAGAGCCAGGACCAACTGACCAGAGGGATATTCCATACCATATAGTGTCACGCTCAGCATATAGAGCTGGAGGAAGAAGAAATATAGGGACGTTTGAAGTGATGCCGTTTGATCTGTCCTTTGCTACTGACTCATGCAAAACCAGATCACCAATGTCACCAACAATGCACAAAAATTTTTATTAGAGACATAGATAATACATTAAATGCAGTCATTGAGTATTTTCAGTTTCCATGTCCATTAAAAGTCAGTTTGCTGCTCTTGTATAATACAATAGTACTGTCTTTGCTGGAACAAAACCACTGATGTGAGATGGAAGTCTAGCCTGGATAGCAACAAGATTGTGTCTTGCAGCAGCATCCCACTGGGAACCCACAAGCAACACAGAAATAAGGCTTACAAACTCCATACACACTAGAAGGGAGAAGACTTCACAAACAAAACATTGCTGTATTTATGAGATTCAAAGGGAACAGACTAAAGCCTTCAAAGGTAACTAGCCAAATACGCATCAGGCAAAGCTCTCTGACTGAAATAAACCATTAATTTTTTTAGGTATCTGTAACACTCTGAGGATTGAGATCTAATACATCCATAAAGATAGCTTCATTCCTCCTCCTCAGCATCCAGAAATACCCTATTCATATCTAAATCCAGCATTTTCATGGATTAGACTCAGTTAAGGCATTACCTTCTCTCCCTCACTGTATAATAAAGCTGATTGTGATAATAAAACTGAGAAGAAATAAGCACTCTGAAATGAGATCACTGACTGTCCAGATGCTGGGAGCAAACAAAGCATTCCTTTGTACTCAGAAGCAGAAAGGAGATTCTCCCCCTTCCCTCCTGGGTGAACATCAAACTGCTCATTGCATATGTTGCTCCTGAAAGGCACACCAGCTACATCCAGCAACAGAGATGGATCCCCATAATAACAGATCCAAGCACCAATTCCCTTTTCTTGATAGGTCTGAATTCTACTAGACTCAAAATGACTACAACTAAACTCAAATGACTGAACACATTTTTACTGTTCTCGGCGTTTACTAGATACTGAAGCGCTCAAAGCATTTTGTGTAATCTGCATATGTTCCACTGAGGTACAGCAGATGTCACAAGTTTTCCTTTTCTGGCAAGGTCTTTTTACATAAATAAAGACCTATGTAAATGTATGCATATAAACATTTATAAATATATATACACATGGCCCTTTCTAACCCTAACTATTCTGTAATTTTATGTGTGAACATATGTACACATAGATATGTGTATGTACACATATACACACACTCCAAAACCCACGAAAGTTTTGTCTGTAGTAAACATTCAACCACTTACTGAAACAAACTAAAAAATAAAAAGGCAAAAAGAAAAAGGCTGTTAGCACAGAACACTGCTTAGGAATTAACAGCACCTGACTGGGAAAAAGTACAACTTGGACCCCCAACCCGCAGCCAGTTATCAATATCTAGATGATAACTCCTACTAAAAACTCTATTGCTAGTGTGGTCAAGTCATGAGAATAAACTTCAAGGTTGTTTTTAAAGTACAGAGAGAGATAAGTCAAGAGTACTTTTCAACTAATTTGCCCTCTATTTCCCACACCCATCATCCACTCCCCAGAAGAGAGGGAAAAAAGTAAAATCTAGATGCATACACACATGGGGGGGGGGAGGGGGGGGGAATGACCAGCAGCAACTGAAAAAAATGGAGGTATCCAAAAAATACCATGAATTGGATATGAGGAAGCATTCAGGCACATAGAGAAAGAGTGAACAGAATAAGGGTCATGCTGCAGCAGCTACACCTCTCCGAGTATCCGTACACAGAGGAGTTAGAGAAGCATCACTGCCTTTCCAGGCACATCTCTTTTCCAATGCAATTCATATGGTTTTCTCCACTACAGCCACTAACACTACGAACAGTGAGAGATCCCTTCACCAACACCAGCAAATTAACCACTCACCCACACAGAAAAATCTATTTATTTCATATTTCTTTACTTTGAATTCATCTTACCACTAGTGAAGTAGCCAATGCTACTACTTCACAGAACTATCCTGCTTGGATGGTCGCACACCCTCAGTCCAAGGCTGGTTTTGTCTCTGCCTCGCAAAGAGATGGATTACTTCTATCATTTGATTTTCAGAAACAGAATCACTTTCCAGCATGTCAGCTCTTTTTATGGAAAGCCTTAAGTAGTAGAGACATCAAAAAGTTTCTAACACCAATAAAGCGGTATTCTATCAAAATCATGCAGTCTGTGCCTTTTCAGCGCAACAAACATGTAACAAAAAAAACATAGAAACAACTGAACATACTCACAGCACATCAATTACAAAGGGAAATACATGCAACTTACAGTTAAAAGATCTCAACAAGCAGCTTCTACCAAATGTTGGCATTCTTCAGGCAAAGCCTACAAGGGAAATAGCACTCAGCTCTTTTCAGGACTACAGCCCAAGTGGATTTGAATTTAAAAATGTGCCTGAAACAGTCCAGAGGACTTAATCAATGTCACACTCAGCAAGGCTACTTCAGTTCTTCAAGTGAACAGCTGAATGTCTGCATCCCACACATCAGCTCTCGTCAAATACCAGACTTTCCAAATTTGTGTTTAAGGGTTCTGGCATCACTTCCAAGAACAACTGTCCCAAGCTGGCTGGTAATGAAATGGAGCCCAAGCCATATTTAGTCAATTTACTACACATCAAAACAGTTCCTAAACAATAGCTCTGAGAATCCAGTTTGTTAAAAGTGGGAGAAAGATGGGAGGAGGGAAAATAAAAATAAAAGATGGCTTTGTATAAATAGGCAGGGGTATTAACTCCTGCAAGTTAACAATAATGCTGCCCGTGCACAGACAGAAGGATAAGCACAGCAGAACATGTTTCAGATTTAAGCTCCAAAAACTTCTTAGGAAAGTTCTACTTTTTACATTCATGCTCTTTGAAAACCAGTAGCAATGGATTTACAAAGTAAAGAGACTACTTCTGTAAACCAATCACGGAATGAGTTCTCGTTTAGTAGGACAAAAAGGTTACGTTCTCCTCTGTGTGATAACAGCTACTCACCTTGTCACATTTTAGCATTTAATGGTTGTATGGTATAACAATATATTGCATATATTCTAGACAAACATCCTGCAGTGAATATTAAAACATGACTAGTTTATAAGGCTAACCTCACACTTAACTATGACTTTTATCAAGTGATTTTCCATGGTGGGGTGTTCTGTGTTTGTTTTAAACAACTCTGTGTAAGGCATGGGTAGAAACAAGATAATTCAGAAATACTCTTGGGTCAGAAACTGCGTAAAACACAGAATCTAAGGGATGTACCTCAGTTTAACAGCTCACTAATCCTTAAGAAATATCACTTGCTCCCAAAGCATGAACTATGCAGCTCTTGGTGTTCATTTTTAACTTCCTATAATAAATTATGATACCAAACTGTAATTTATACAATACAGGTCTAACTGCTTGAAAGATCATTTCTTCCCCTGAGCATCTCCAACTCAGCTTCCCCAAAACAGATGCATACTATTACAGCTATTTTTTGACAGTAAGAGTCCTTGATGATCCACCACAAAAACTGATCTAAACAAAGCATATAAAGATATGCATAATCAAGATAGGGGTGGACGTGCGTGTAATCAAATTCATTTTGTCTAACCAAATTTCATTTTTGTGCTTCCCAGTTCCAGTCTTTTCTCAGAAGGTGGGTGTCAAGAGTGCCACAGAAGCGGTAAAGCCCAGCCGTTTTAGTAGCAAGCCTGGTGATACCACTACTGAGTAACATCTCCTTCCTGCAAGGAATGTTTTGCACAAAGCCCCAGCTCTGTCACTAGCTCTGCATGTCAAGGCCACCACAACAGGGTCTTCTGCAGACAGAGCTTGGTACGGAAAGACATCCATGATCAAAATGTCCCAAATGGAGAGAACTTTGCAGCTTGCTGGCTGTATTGTGTTTTGACTAGTGTTTAGTAACACTGTGATCAGATTACTTGAGAAAACTCTCACCAACACACACACACGCTTCCCAGTTGAGCTGCTCCTACCAGCTCTGCTACAACTCCAGATAAAGTTCCAAAAATAAAAGCAGGATGAAAAATAAGACACAGGGAAATTATTAACTGCAGCATTAAAAATAAGAAGGCACGCAGTTCTGCGTAGGGCAGAGACACACAGATACCTCTGGGCGGGGGAAGAGGCCCCCAGCTGGAAATATCAGGCTTTAGCTGCAAAAGTAAACACTTCTATTTTTAAGAAGTTATCAGAGCCCCATGCCAAAGATGTCGCAATCGAACAGCCGCACTGCAGCCACATCTGCTGCTGCACTTCCTGTGCTCCAACATTTTCCTAGATTTTCCTTTGTTCTGTTCTTCCTATTCAGCCAACCATTGTCTCTTCATCTCAATATTGCTCCCAGCACTTCATGACAGGGACTGCAGACATTGTTTTTGAAGATGAAATCTAAAAGGCAGTTATGGGAAATGTGTGCAGAACTTCAGCATTTTTCACTTGGGGTGGCTGTACAGTAGAGTGCTGTGAATGAGCTTTCCCACAGATTAAATATTCCACTTGCTGCTGCTGACAACAGCAGTGCTAAATCTTAATTAAGAGAAAAATACGTTGTTCCTTTTGCAGCAAAAGTATGTCTATTCTTTTCCTTTACTCCCACCTTCTTCCTGTCTTTAGGAAGCATCTTGACCACCAAGGGGGGATTTTGTATGGGGTTTTTTTGGATTGGTTGGGTTTTGGGTTTGGATGGTTTGGATTTTTTCCCCTCCTGTGGGATTTGTACTCTACCATTTTAACTGCATCCTGAAAACTCTTGGGTGGTTTTTTTGGTTGGTTGGTTTGAGTTTAATTTCCCACAGATGCTGTTCCAAAGGCAGAACATTTGCACAGTGAAAATGGTTCTTCAGTTTTCAAAATCAAGTACTCACAAAGCAACTTTTGTTTCCTCATCTTTTTAAGCTACACTTGCAAATCAGGTAGGAAATGATTAAACCTTAATCCAGTTTGGAACCAAAGGTTATTTTAGACCTCCTCCCTCCAGCTAAACAGATAACCCCATGTTGCATCATTTCACCTACAAAATCATTTCAACCAGACTATAGTTTCCCGTAGCCAGCAACACACATGGAACCAAAAAGTGCTGGTCTGTCTCCAGGCTCTTCTCACAGCTGCAGACAGCACAAGAACTGTAAGAGCTCAAAAGCTTGCATGCCTGTGATGGATCTTGAAAACTCATCCTGCATAAATTATGCTAAGAGCAAGGATCAGAGAAAAAGAAGAGACTGGCTTAAAATGGGTGATCTTCAAAATAAGGAATCTGATGCTATTTATTATGTGGATAAGACTTCACTGTCCTGGAAGTTTTGATTCACAGCTGTTCTTAATCTCCTACAGAAAACACAAGTGACAGAGACCTTCACCAGAAGAGAAAACAACACAGGCTATGCAGAGAAGGTCATGGACATCATCCTTCAAGTACTTTAACAGTTGTAGGCATGTTTTCTAACGGTATTTTTAAAACATCTTTAATGACAACAGATGGGGACTCTGCATAAAATCAGCCAACAACTTCTGCTCTTACCTATTTAGAGGGTTCGTTCCTGAATGTGCCTAACTGGAGTCATGTCTGTAGCCTGGCTTAGTTTCTTGAACCTTTCTTCATGTACCAAAACAAAAACTTCTCAGCATTACTAACCACAGATTTCTTCACTCATCTTGCCTTTATTGATATTACATCTCCCTGTACATTATTTGTGTCTCCCATGCTAGTTCCCCCCCTCAGCCTGGTTTTGAAGCCAATTAGGACTGCGAGGTTTCAGCCAAATACATCACGATTTACTTCGAGGTTCCTTTCCCCAGTTGGCATATCAAGTTCATCACACTCAAATTATACACTGGAATGATTCAGACTTTGGGGTTAGAGCAGATAATTCTCGCTTCAATTTACCCTTAGGAATTTTGGGTTCTCTTCAAGTGGGCTAAGTTTAGAAAACTGCAGGTACACCAGATCACAGAGCATTTACTGGGTTTCCTGGGAAAAAAAATGTTGGGGGGAAGGGAGAGCACAAGATCACTCTCTGATTTCATGCTTTTTTCTTTTTTCTTATCAATTTACTACCTGTAATGAACAGAAGCTGCAGCTTTTTATAAACCTTAGTGGTCTGAACTTAAAAATTAATTTTATAGCCACAGATCATATTCTGGTGTGATTAAGTTGATCCTTATGAGGTAAATAAATAGGGAGTTCCTGTTTTCACTATGATTAGCCTTCTAAAACATCCTCTAATATCTGTGATGCAGCTTGCTTATGATGAACATTAAACATTCCACTAGAGGATTTTGCCTTGTGTATTTTTTAAATTAGGAGGAACATACCCTAGAGATTCCTGCCAAGATTCCTCCCTCACTCTCCCAGTTCCCACAGGATAACAACATGCCATCAAAGGATGTCAATTTTACAGCTTCTCTCAGATCCAGAGAGGGCTATATTCAGCCAGGATGCTTATGTACCACTTGTGTAATGCCTACTAATTACAGTGGCTTCTTTTTTACCTCTGTGTGCTCCAGTAAGTCTTTTTCACCCTTCCCTTTCATGTCTTTGCTGTTGTTACACACATAGCTTCCATGTTTCACTATCTGAGCTCTGCACTGACGTCTGAATGCACAGCTTGTACAGCTGTGTTAATTAGAGCACATTTTACTAATCTAGTGGAAGTTGCTATTTACTGCACGTACCTTTTGTCTAGAGAACAGGGACTGACCTTCCCAGGCTTCTGGTGTCACAGATGGGCTGCAGCCCACCTTCCTCTTTACAGTTGCCTCCTCCCAAGCACAGTACACTATGTGTCACTCATGTCCAGGTCAACATCCACCCATATCTAAGGGGTTCCAAAAAAGACTTTTCTACTGCCACTAGACCAATTCATATAGTCTCCCCTGGACATCTTCCAGATGCCCTTCACGAACAGGGCTGACAGTCAAATGAGGTTTTATAGCAAGAACCTGAGTCTCTTCCTAACCCAACCTTGCTTGGGCATTCCATAATCCCTCCCTCCTTGGAATTCACAGCAGCTATAAATTATTAATCTGCTCAAAGAACCACCACAGACCATGGTCCTTGGTCGAACAACCTGCACATCCTGGTTCACATGCAGTTGTCTGTCTATTGATCACCAAATGTTGGTTATAACTGAAAGCATACTGTGGTAGCAGAAAGAAATTCCAGGTCTCATTTTCTCTCAAGTTCATATAACTTGTAAATTTGGAGGCAATTAACAGTTAACTGCTCAAGGAAACAATAAGGTTTTCTGGTTTGTTTCCTGCTGTTTCTTGATCAGTCCCTAGCCATACATACTAGAGAGCCATCATTACAAATCTTAAATGGATCAACTAAAGCAGTTAATTTTAAAACCATTTTAAAACAGCCCCATGGAATGCAACACAATTTGCAGGGTCACTGCTCAAGAAAACATGTGCATACAAACATTATGAAGAAAGCAAGAGTGATATGATGAAAAACTCTTTTAACTTTATGATAGTCATAGAATCAGAGAATTATAGAATGGTTTGGGCTGCCAAGGACCTTATGTTCATCCAGTTCCAACCCCCCTGCCGTGGGCAGGGACACCTCACATTAGACCATGTCACCCAAGGCTCTGTCCAGCCTGGCCTTGAACACTGCCAGGGATGGGGCATTTACCACTTCTCACATTCTCTGAAAGATCTTCCACGTTCATAATACTAACGTAATTACATGGGTATGTCTATTGCCATAGTTAACCATTTTACGGTTAACCATTGTATCGTTAATTAACCAATAACTATTGCAATAATTAACCATAAGATGTCTATGTTACACTTACGCTGAAATTGAAATTAATATATATCTTTATTTATAATGCATTATAAGATCAATAGATGGATAGATATCAATATACCCATAGAAGTGCCTAGTAACACTGGACTTCATTTCATCCAGGGACCTTGTATCCTTCCATGGATACAAGGGTGACACAAAACACGCCTACCCCACAAATACGCACTACATGCTTCAGCATTTAGAGTCAACATAATGCCACTGGCTTAAGCAGGATACAAATTCCTGTGGCATTTCTAGCTCTCTATTTTGTCTCCAGAACTGTACCACAGACATACTCTGTACATTATTAAGATACTACTGTTATTACTGAACTTACTACTGAAACATGGAATATATATAAACCCACCTATCATATACAATTAAATATACATATATTTACATTCACAGTACGCACAAACAAGCTTCAAGAACAGTTTGTCAGATCAAGTAAGTCTTAATATAAAAATGTGTTTTGTCTTGCCAGGAGGAATGAACATTTGGTTACAGATTAACCTTTTGTATGCTGGGCAGCACCAGCTAGCCCAAAATGAGATTTTAAATGGACTGCTAGCCATGACTACAATAACAAACAAACAGGTGAATTTTAAACCTCTTTAAGAAGAAACAGTTCCAGTTGTCTGCAAATCCTGATCTATGATCTGTAAGCAGCTGAAAGCTCTTGATTAAACACATACATTGTAATTTGATGAGAAAATAATACTTTCTACTATCACTCCATGCTATGTTCAAGCAAATGGTCCAGGCCTTCCTTACTGTTAGCCAATCAAAACTTGTATGAGACCATATGATAACATGACTACCAAGACAGAAGTTATTACACAAATTAATTCTAAGTAAAGAAGGTGAACTGTACTCTTTAATAAACTCAGTTTGTACACAATATCATGGTAAACACTCCTCTGGTCACAATATAGGTCACAGTACATACCAGTGTAATTTAACACTTCTTTGCCTAGCATTTATGTGGTTCCAAATGCCAAGAAGAAAGCAAAGCTCTCATGCGGTCAAACCAGCAAGCGAAAAAAAAAAACCTTTCAGGAAAAATAACCAGGCAAGGAACTAAAATTCTAACAGCACTCCTACAGCGATCACTCCAACACATATTCCCCAAACCAGCACATTCATTACAGTGTTCATTCATTCATCAGGTTAGATTAACAAAAAGATACTCAGTTCATTCAAACTACCATTAATTGCTTTGAGTTCAGAACTGAGTTCCAGGAAACCCTTATGCTGCATGTAAAGCCTCATTAACAGCACCTAAACAGGACAACTTGG